>JAWNMU010000160.1:0-27535 GCA_035043665.1 Drosophila quasianomalipes | reverse complement strand
ACGTTAATCCTTAATTGAATGGTTTAACAAGATTCAAAAAGCAAAAAGATTATGTTAGCAAAATAAATGTAACTAAAAGAAGAAACATACAAAATGATTAACTTTGAAATTAAAAAAAAACGTTATGTAAAAAATATATAACAAAATGATTATCATTCAATTTACGAGATCGCGAAACCGTAACGTGTGCCTTATTCCGGCCTTAAGTTCAAACTAGTTTCAATAATGCATAAAACTAAAACTAAAAATAAAAATAATATTTAAATAAGAACTACGGCAAAACAACGAGCAAAAAAAAATAATAAACAAAAAAACACCGATTAAGCTGCTCATCTATATATATAAAATATACATATAATCAGCCCATCAATCTCCTTATATCCAAACATATCTACCTGTTCTGATGGCGTCTTGTCGGGTCTTGACAAATTGCCGGAATGCTGATTATTATGGTAAAAAATCTGAGTTTTATACTTTTTTGCTACTAAAAGGTAAAGGGTGTAAAAAATTGAGTGACATGTCCACAGTACAGTCGATAAGAACAATGGGTCGCAAAATTTTAAAGATTGAGTTCTGCAAAAAAATCTGCTGCTCCTCTACGCGAATTTTCCACGATTTGAAAAGCAAATACAAAATGTTGAACGTAGTTACTGGTAATCCCCAAGAATCGATTCAAAATTGGATGGTCACGTGCTCATTTCCGAATCCCTAAACTCAATGGTTGTATTCCAGCCAAATTCTAGTGCAAATCGCTAAATGCGGGAGCAGATCACAATTTTTAAGAGAATCACTAGTAAATCCTTCAAAAATCTAGATTGGGCGTTTTCCAACATCTAGATTTTTGAAGGATTTTACTAGTAATTTTTCTTTCAGATTTGATGATTCTATCTTAAAAATTGTGATATACGCATTTAGCGATTTACACTTAAATTTAACAGGTGTATTGGTTTAGGGATTCGGAGTGGGCGTGACCATCCAATTTTGAATCGATTCTTGGGGGAGTTACCAGTAACATACGTTCAACATTTTGTGACTCTAGCTTTCAATCGTGGAAGTTCCTGGTGCGGAGGGTGTGGGCGTGGAAGGAGTTTGCCAGCAAGTTATTCTCAAAGTTTGGAGACTCAATCTTTAAAATTGTGACAGATATGCGGACTTATCGATTTGCGATTATTGTTCTTATCGATTTGCTAGCCACTTAGTGGACGTATCACTCAATTTTTACACCCTTTACCTTTAGTAGCAAAGTATAAAATAGATTTTTACTTACCGCCCAATAATCATTAGCATCTGGCAGTTTGTCAAGGCGATCGACGATCATCCGGAGCTGGCAGATATATGTTGGATATAAGGAGATTGATGGGCTGATTATATGTATATTTTATATATATAGATGAGCAGCTTAATCGGTGTTTTTTGTTTATTATTTTTTTTGCTCGTTGTTCTGCCGTAGTTCTTATTTAAATATTATTTTTATTTTTAGTTTTAGTTTTATGCATTATTGAAACTAGTTTGAACTTAAGGCCGGAATAAGGCACACGTTACGGTTTCGCGATCTCATAAATTGAATGATAATCATTTTGTTCTCTTCTTCTTCTTGTTTATTATATTTTTTACATAACGTTTTTTTTTTAATTTCAAAGTTAATCATTTTGTATGTTTCTTCTTTTAGTTACTTTTATTTTTGCTAACATAATCTTTTTGCTTTTTGAATCTTGTTAAACCATTCAATTAAGAGTTAACTTATTTATTTTGTATTTGTTAATTTTAAATATTTTTTGTTTTTGTTTTAAATTATTTGCTAATTCAACTTGTTACTTTGTTCTTGGTTGTTTAAGTTTATCATCACAATTTGTTAATTATTTTTTTTTTGGTTTTTATGTTGTACGCCAAAAATATCACCTAAATATTGATTTATTTATTTACTTTATTTACTTTTTCGTCTTTTTTTCTCGTGGGTCCCCACTCAAATAATTAATTCATCGATATCATTTAATCGTTATTATTTATAGTTAAATTAAAAAATACAACTAAATGCGTTTTTTTTATGTATTTTAATGATATTTGTGTTTATTTTGGTTGTGTATTAGTTAGTGTAGTGTAATCGTAATCGTTATCGTTATAGATATTATGATCTGCTACTGTATATGTTACACATTTGTTGGATTATATCGACTAGCTTTAAATTCTTAGTATGCTTATTACTATTTCTTTATATATATATATAATATTTCCTTACAATTATTTCTGAGTGTGTGTTCGAGTGTGTGTGTGTGTGTAAATGCTAGCTATATGGTAAGTGGTATTCAAAACTGTCTGTTCCGGTGTCAGTGTGTTTCCGATAAGCATACAATGAAAGTATTTTGATGCCGATCGGTTGGCTTTGAGCAATAATTATTTTTGCTAAACTCTATGCAAAACTTTAAATTTTGCAAAAATAATGCCTAAAATAAATTAAAAATTTATTGAATGTATATATATATATATGTATGTATAAATTTTGTCCAACCTTTTAAATAATCAGCTGCTTTATTAATGAATGTGACGAATGTTGAGAATGTTGTGTTGTTGTATATAATGTATATATATTTTTTTATTGTCCAACCTTTTAAATAATCAGTTGCTTTATTAATAAATGTGACGAATGTTGAGAATGTTGTGTTGTTGTGTTTGAAAAATAAATGCTTAAATTACATGAAAAATTTAATATTTTTAATTCGTAATTAATTTTTGTGAAGCTTGAATAATGTTGAGAATGTTGTTAGTTATTGGAAAAACATAAATGAAAAATTTACCAATAATTTTTATTAGTTATTTTATTAGTTATTTATTTGAACGTTGTTCAATTTTGTTGAATTTCTTTTTAGCTGGTTTTTATTTCACTTTTTGAGATTTTTCTTCTTGGCTTTTTCGAGCTTAGTTTTTTTTTCGAGTTTTTATATATAATTATTTATGTATCAAAATTGTTGAGTTCGTTCCGTTTCATTAAATATACTTAAGCTTTGTACTTTTGATTCCAATATGTTTTTTGCAATACTCTCTCTAATAAAATGTTATTTTTGTCGCTTTTATTTTGATTAATTTTAAATAATTTTTTTTTGGCTTGATTTGATTTGGTTGAGTTTGCAGTTGTTTTTTTGCTTCGTGTTGTTGCTTGTTGAATTTTTTATTTAGATTGCTCAGTTCGAGATTTGATTGGTTTATATATATAAGTGATATATAAAAGTAATTAAAGTAATTATATAAGTGTGTGAGCGAATTAAAATAAATAGTTTTAACTGTTATCCGTTCTATTGCGTGACAAACTGAATTATGGTTTAGTTGGCATGGAGTTCTATTGTTATTTGCTTCATTACGGCAAACATTTGTGGCTTTAAAACGTTTTTTGGTCTATTGTTTTTTTTTTTTTTTGGTTAAATTATGATGATCTGAAATCGAAAGTGAACGATCAGTATTCTGGAATATTGGGGCAGTTCAGAGTGTATTCAAGCAAAAGTTGGAGAAAAACGAAATAAAAAAAAGAAGAATTAATAATGAAAGAAAAGTCATCCTAAAAGTAGAATGAGACAGAATTATTAAGAAAGGATCGGAAAATAAAACAGAAATAAAAAATAAAGAAAGTTCTTAATAATAATAATATAATGAAAAAATAATGTTTTGTCCATTTATTTGTTTTTTTCTTTCTTAATAATAATAATAATATAATGAAAAAAAATGTGTTGTTTTTTTTTATGAAAAGAAAACAAAGAAAAAAATGTTAAAGAAAAGTTGGGAGTATTATAAAAAAATGTAAATAGAGATAGGGATTTTGGAATATTATCTTAGGTTGTGTTAAGGAATGGGAATCTTATTAAAATTTTAAAGGTAGGGAGGACTATTGTAGGGATTTTTAAAGTAAAGTGTTTTTCTTTTAGGACAGATTATTAAGAAAAGATAAAAATAACATGAGTAAATAAAGAAAAAAATAATAATTATAATATAATAATAATACTTGTGGTTTGGTTTAAATAAGTGTTGTGGGTCTTAACACCAATTAAAAAATAAAGTATTTATCGAAATAGAGATAATTATTAGTTGGATCTTCTGTTAATTAATTTAATTTCATTTAATAATTAATTTCAAATGCAGAGTGGATTATTTGATGGGGTTCTTAATAATATTTTGGATAAAAAAATGTTGATTCTTAACCGAATTTTAAATTTAAAAATTCACAAAAATGGAGGATGGTTTGAACAATAGCTTTGATTAGCTTCAAAACTAAGGAGAATAGGGTTTTTTCTGGTTAGGTTTTCAGATTTTAATTTTTGGTATTTTAATGCTGTATTTTTTGTTGCAGTATTTTTGTTGCTGTATTTTTGTTGTTATTTGTTGCACAGGGTGTTTCACAGAGGTGTATTCACATTTAGGAAATAAAAATGCTCCGCGTGGTCTAAACGATCCGCAGTCGGCTGTTCTACTCCATAGACTATTGCGTCTCTCAATGCCGACACTCCGAAATAATGGCGAAACAAAAAATTGCCAGCTCTTACGGTAAAATCCAGACATGTCAGTGTGTGAGTACGTATGTATGTGTGTGTGGGTGGGTATGCCTATGTGTGCGTGTGTGCGTGAACAGGTCGAGGAGCACAGCGTTCGGTAGGCTTATTATGAGATAAAAATGCTGGACGTTAAACAAAAACGACAGCAGCAGCAGCGACGTCAACAGCGACGGCAGCAGGCGAGACAACTGCCAAGGCAGAAGAAGCAGCAGTGACAGCAGCAGCAGCAGTGGTCAGTGACAACAGCGACGCTGTTGCTGTTGCAGCGCCGACATCATCGGCTGCGCTTTTGAATTTAGTCGTTGTTGATGCGCATGCCGTTTATCGGTTATCCGTTAACTGAAGTAAAATTCTTATTTTAACAGTAATTTCTCTACAGATAAATATATTAAAGAAAAATATGATTTTTCGTCGTCGCATTAAAGTCGAATTCAAAATATATATTATTACCCATACATATTAAAATTATTATTAAATGAAAAAATTAACAAATTTTTATACAACTTGTTCCACATTAGTTAAATGTTTTATTTTTTTTGAAATCATACAAACAATTTTTGTGCTTTATTTTTAGTTATTTGTTTAATGTCATCTAATATCAGTCGAGTTAACAAGGTTTCTATTTTCAGAAGTTTCAGTATTTTTCATGGAATGCTTTTAAATAAGCATAATATTATAGTATTTTACTCAATAAAATCTGATCTGACTCATATAAGTCGACAATTAATTAATGAAGAAATTCACAAGTAAAATGATCGATAATATCAATTGAATTTATATTATTTAATATTTCTTGCATTTTTCAAAGAAAAAAAAAAATAAATAAATAAAACCATCAATAATATTTATTAAATTTAATTTATTTTGTACTTAAAAAATAAATAAGTAAAGTTATCGATAATATCAATAATTTATTTTTTATTTATTTCACTCATATCCAAAAAAATGTATATATAAAAAATAAACAAGTAAAATAATCGATAATATCAGTTAAATTAAATTAAATTTATTTTGTATTTTTTGACTTATTTAGTCAGCATTTAATAAGTAAAATTATCGATAATATCAATTTGAGCAATCGGCTCTTTAAGCTTTCAGCCCACAGTCGATTGCCCAAAATTGCCAAAGCCAAGCGTCAGCGTCAGCGTCAATGCCAACGCCAACGTCGACGTCTACGCCGCCGCCAACGTCAACGTCAGCTACAGTTGCATTTGCCGTTGCATTTACCGTTGCATATTTGGCAGGCGATGTCCAGCCAAATGTGTGTTGTTGTTGTTTGTTGCTGCTTTTACGGAAGGGAGCCAGAAAATGCGTCTGGGCCCATTCCGCGCTCACACACACATACATAGACAGTGTCAAGTGCAGTTTTCGTTGCTGCTGCTGCTGCATTTTCTACAGTAACAACCCTTATTTTTGCACCCTCAACCCAGTTGATTGCAAACTGCAACTGCAACAGCAGCCACCCCATTGCAAAATGGCACCGCCAACCACACCCTCGCCCCCTTGGCTGCTGCAACTCTGTGTGCAAAATTTTGTGCACGTTTTAATGTCGACCTCCTTCTATTGCTATCCGCCTCGCACGCTTGTCTTTATCATCTGCTCTCTCGCGCACACACACCCCACTCTCTCCACGCTCTCTCTCTCTCAAACTCAAAAACTCTCTTCTCTCGCTCTCACTCGCTGGCTCATTCACTTGCTCACTCACTCACTCTTCTGCTTCTTCTGGCGCTCTCTCACACTCTATTTCGGCTCAGCTGCTCTTCTTCTTTCTGGCTGTTTATGTTTATGCTAATGCCCTGTAGATGTGTGTGTCCGTGTCTGTGTGTGTGTGTGCCTGGATGCATTTCCGCTGCACTTATGTGCATGCACACACACACACACTATATGTATATATTTATATTTATGTATATGCTTGATTTGATGCACTTATATGCATGTGTGCAATTTTACATAAAATACATAGCTGCATACATACATATATAAATATAAGTATGTACACATACATATATATATGTATGTGTGCGCACTTTTTACTGCTTGTCATCGTTGTCGTTGTCGCTGTCGTTGTCTTTGTATCGATTTTCGTCATAGCCGGCTAGACTTTCAGCATTATCGATTTGCCCAAATTTAGAGTTCATCTTGCAGCCAGGAAAAAGTTTGTTTTACTATGCATAGATCGGTGAGCTTTATCTGTGTGTGTGTGGGAGAGGGGTACAGTGACTCAAAGCTAATTGATCTGTAAAGCACAAATGACATCAATCAGCTGATAAATAAAACGCCTAGCAAAAAGCAGGCGGTGGCTGTCAATGTCCCATAGCTAATTGATCTGTATGGCGCGACTGGCAGCTGTTAAATTGCATTGCTTAAATTCTTATACCACACAAATATTGAATTATTTAATTATTGTTTTATTTAATTCTTTTTAGATTATTCTTAAAATTATTATATTATTTACTTTTTTAATATTCCATTTAATTAGCTATATATTATATTAATAATTATTATATAAATTATTTATTTATTT
This sequence comes from Drosophila quasianomalipes, assembly GCA_035043665.1. NCBI lineage: Eukaryota > Metazoa > Arthropoda > Insecta > Diptera > Drosophilidae > Drosophila > Drosophila quasianomalipes. The sequence continues at coordinate 20,476 of JAWNMU010000160.1, read as the reverse complement.
ATATATGTATATTCTATTTATTTCTCTTTATTCTACTATTATATCTATTACAATGAATTATTGAATTATTTATTTATTATTATTTAATTGAATTCGCTTTCTCCCTTGCCCTCTCTCGCGCATTCCTTCAGCAACATACGCCCTTCCTCTTCTTCTTTTAGCGAGAATTCGCCGTCTTTGTGAATTCGCTCTTCCTCCACAATGCTCTCCTCGTCTTCTCATAAACGTCTCCGTTTTTTTTCTTGTCTACTTTCAGCAACATTTGTTATTGCAAAGCTTTTCACTCTGACCAACCAGTTTGGTTTATAGACTTACTGATTCTTAGCCGATCTTCATTTAAAACGCCAAATTTTAAATCTCCCTTTTAAACATTTGAATTTTGACTTCAGGTTATATATATAAATAATATAATAAATACAAAACCACCTTTTCCAGACAGCTACATGTGATGTGCACACAATTTCGATATAACTCAAATAATTTTAGCAGAAACTCTCACCCCTCCCACTCACCACTTAAATAATTCACCTGCACAAAAAAGCACGCATCATCATATGTTTATATACATGTGCATACAAACATGCTTGTCGCTTTGTAAATGCTTTAATAATTTAATTCACAATGGTCATATGCATATAAACATATACCTAACACATAGTGGAATGGTAGAGTACGTTGGCGGGGGCGGGGCGGGGGCGGTCGGATTACTCAATCGTATTGTTGCTGGAATTCCGCCATTTTGCGTGCGATGCATGCACGAAATGCAATTGTATGCATGCACACATGTATATATATATATCCATGTATACATACACACACATTGCTTGACATTGTCGCAGACTTTGAATTGATTCTGTGTATTTTTATAATCCATTTTTTATATATTTTACATTCTATATTATTGGTTTTATTATTCTTTTATTTATTATATTTTTTAAATTTTTAAAACCAATTGATTTTAAATTATTTAATTTTGTATTAAATATTAATTTTGTTTACTAATTGAGAAATTTAAGCTCTATTTCTATATTTTACTTTATTTGTTGCAATAGATAAATGGATATTTTAATATAAATGCTACTTTTACACTTAAGCCATTTATTTTTCATTAAATTTTAATTTTGTTTTAATATAAATTGTCGCACAATTTTATTTTAATTATTAATTATAGTTATTACAAATTTGAGATTTAGTTAAATTGGAAAAACAAGAAAAAACCGATTTTTCAATATATTTCTTGTAATTTATTTATTAATAATAGAAAACATTTTTAGCACAACACAAAAAAATCTACTAATTTTAACACATTTTATTTCGTATTATTTCGTTTAGAAAGTTTTTTTCGAACTTTGTTCTAAAAACCCGAACATCTTTCTAATTTTTATGGAGATTTTTAAAATTGTTGGATGATTTTCTAAATTATACTAAATTAAAATAAACATAGAAAAAATTTCATAATTTTAAAACACTTATATTTAGAACTTATTATAAAGAACCAGAATATTTTTCTTATTTTCAGAGCTATTTTTATTTTAATGCAATTTTTTCAACATTTTAATAAGTATTTCTTAATAATAAAAGCATTTTTAAAATATAGAAAAAATATTTATTCATTAATGATAGAAACTATTTATAAGAAATAGAAAATAGAAAATAGTTTAACAATTTTGAACCTGATATTTATAAAAATTTTCTGACTTTTTTAAATAATTTCTAAAAATATGAAATTTCTTAGAAGTGTTTTCTATTTTAAGAAATAAATTAAAAAAGTAGAAGAAAGTCAGAATTCCAGAATTATTATAGAATATATACAAAATAATGTCTCAAAATTATTTTATTTTAATTTTTTTACTTATATTATTTTACATTATTATTTTTAAAATAAAATTGTAATTGTATTTATAATTCTTAAAATGAGAAAGTCTTTTTCTTTATAGATTTTATTTCAAAATACTTAACGTCTTTTATTTTCATATTATTTTATTGTGTTTGTATATTTATTATATTATATATAATTATTTTTTGTTCTAATTTTAGTTCATAAAAATGTCATAAATAATTAAGACATTTTTGCCTAATGCCCTTTATTTTTGTATTATTTATTTATTTTATTTTTCCTACTAATATTTATTTTATATTTATGATTTTTTTTGCAGTTTAGAAGACTGCCGCACATATTCCAACAAGGATGACGATGATGACTTCGACGAGGACGACTAGAACGAGGATGACGAGGATGACGAGGCTGACGAGGCTGACGAGGATGAGACTGGCGAGGACGATGACAACGGCGACTAGCAAGGCCAAACCTATGTCAAGGTTGTCTGCTCTGCTCTGCTGAGCTGAGCTATCTTGGCATGCGACCATGCAACCATGCAACCATGTAGCATGCAACATGCTGCACTCAACCAACAGCAGCCGGCAATCGGCTGCTCTGCCTCCACATGTGGCTTGTGTTTGCTGCTGCTGTTGCAATCAGAACTAGCTGCAGCTGCAGCTTCATCTTCTCTATATATAACTGTGTGGGCGTCTGGCATGTGTGTGTGACATGTGTTGGGTGGGGGCTTCAATAGTTCTGTTTTTGCATTGAAGCCGAGCATCGCAGCTGACCTGCTTAAGGACTCGAAGTAAAAGCCGAAAAGACTTTTCGAACCCGAAAATTCAATAAAGGAAAATACAAAAATATATAAATAAATATAAATATAAATACAAAATATAAAATGTAAAACACAAAATATAAAACAAAAAATATCAAATTCACAATACACAAATTTCAAATATAAAATACAAAATGCAATAATAAATTGTAAAATGTAGTTAATATATAATTTATAATACAAAATATTTACTATACTATAAATAAAAAACGTTTGTGCATTTCTTTAAAAACCGTCGTTTTTCTTTTCTTAATTCCAGTTTAAAGCTTTCTTAAACGTAGAAAAAATATATTTCATTTCCAGGTTGTTTTTTTTTTATATTATTCGCTTTCAGTTGCTTATATTTTTTCTAAAAATCAACAAATGTTGGATTTTGTATTTAAATACCACCACAAATCTTATAAATATTTCTTATTTTTTAATTTATCTATATATAAAAGTCTTTTTCTGCTGATAGAAATGAGATCAATATGAGAATGTATTTTCGACTATAATTTGAATGGTTCTTATCCGATCTTGATAAAATTTGGGCAATTGATCAATAATATGCATATGCATATTTTGCTAACAGAAATTTAAATGTATCGATATATTTGAGAAATGGAGGCAGTTATCGAAAAAGCAAACTTGATATGCGTCTGGTATACCAGAATCTATATTCCAAATTTTATTTTAATATTGTTGAATATTTTTTTTTAATTTGTATTTGTTGTTTTTTTAAATTTAAATTAAATTATTTTAATTGTATATATGTATATATGCTGTTTATATTAATTTGTAACTATAATTTTCAATTGAATTCAAATTTGTATTTAAAAAAGAAATATATATTAATATTGTAAATATTATTTTGTATATATTATTGTTGTAAAACAGAAGAAAATCGAATCTTTTTCAGTTTTATTAAAAATAAAGATAATATTTTTATTTATTAGTTATTTATTTTATATTATTTTGTTGAATAACTGAGATGAGGTAATTGCATAAAAAGAAAAGCCATATACATTTTAATAAGCATGCTAAATTATATACAAAATGCTGTAGTTTCTATATGTAAACATGTGTGTAAGTTTATAAATACACATGTAAGTACACAAGTATATATGCTCATCTATATACGTAAATGCTTCGCAGGCATAGAAGTTCGGGCATGGGTTACATAGCTAACAGCTACATGTCTCGCTGGGATGACCGCACCTGTTTCGCGTTGCACTCAACACTCGAATTTAACCCATGCTGGAAACGCGTACTTAAAAAGCACACGCCTATTGCACCCAACGATTCGGTTTTTGGTTTTGGGCGTGTTTGAAAATGCAATTTGTTGTGAATAAACAGCAGCAATGCGTTGCCCAAAGAGGAACTATTTACAATTTACAATTATACATTTTCATTGTTGGCTGCGCGGCCATCTTGCTTTTCTAGCTGCTGCTGGCTGCGTGGTGGGTGGAGGGTGGGAAACAGTGGTGTCCATTTTGAACATGTGATAAATGCATGCGTATGTGTATGTGTGTGTGTGTGTGTGCATGTAATGCCTATACTCATACTACTACACGTATGTGTAATTAATGTATTACTTTTACTTATACATTAACAACTCTTATACATGTGTGTAATTATATTATGCATAATTATCGATGCAATTATTTTGGGGTAAATTATAATATGCAGTTCGACAATTTAATGAAATTATTTTAACAATTTTATGGCGACTGTAGTTTTTGTTTTTCTTTATACATTTACAATATTAAAATTTTCTCTTCTTCTTTCATAATGAGCGATACACGAGAGCGAGATGACAACTGAAATTGCAGCTGCCGGCAAATCGGTCAGCGAGGTCTCTTTTGGAGAGTGAAAGCGTAGCTCAAAGAGAGAGAGAGAGAGAGAGAGAGAGAGAGAGAGAGAGAGAGAGAGAGAGAGAGAGAGCTTTTAAGGTTTCAGTTAACTTTTTTCTATGTTTATGTTGTTATGTATGTATCTAAAATGCATTTGGGTAGCTGCTCTTCACATCATTGAACTTATGATCATAATATATCTTTTCGATTTTCATCACTAAGCAATCAATGATTGCATTGTTTCAATTGCTTAGAGATATATATAAGTTCACTTTGCATAAACATAAAAGCTTACTGCTTATGCTTCTTCTTCATCTCTTAACAAACTAAATTAATTTTTGATAAAACCTTAAAGAAATGCCAAAGAGAGAGAGAGAGAGAGTAGGCAGAAATGGACTTTTGTTGTGTAGGCAGGGAAGACTAAAATGAAAAAAAAATAAACATTTACGATTTATCTATCCTTGTAATAAATATATAAAAATTAATGCAACTTGTTAATTGTGGTTTTAACTAATTTTAAGATCTCAAGAATAAGAAAAAACAAATGAGAAAACCTGCATTTTTTGCCTGTGTTCAAACACTTTCTTCACAACCTGTATGTATGTATGTCTCACTCCCCCTCACCAGTTAAGCTAGGCCTAGTTGGTCCGTCCTTGAGATCGAGATTATAACTTTGCTACGCTTGTTCTCTGCATTTCATTGTTTCACTAACAGCACCCCCCCCCCCCCCCCCCCCCCTTCCCCGCCCGACAAGTCATCTAATGCGCCCAATCCAAGTTCATATTTATTTTGCACTGTCAGCATAATTATGCGAAAGCTCAACGCGCGTCTGCAGCGCATACAATTTGTTTATAAATAAATATATACAGGTATGCATATGTATTTGTGTGTGTGTGTGTAGAATTACAAATATCCCCGCAAATAATAGAAAGGCATATGAACATTCAATACATGCAGGCAAGCAAGCATGCACATGTGTGCGTGTGCGTGTGCGTGTGTGTGACAATGTTAATGCGATATAATACATGAACGCATACAAACACAATATATAACAGCGAGTGAGTTGAGGTGAGTTGTCGTGAGGAGTGGTGAGGTGTATAGGCGCATTTACGTTTGGGCATATGCATGTGTAATGCAGCTGGACATGCAGCAGAATCTAGATGTGTGTATGTGTGTGCATTGTTATACTTATTGTTATATGCACTTAATACATGTGTGCATATGTATACATATATATGTGTGTGTGTATACAATATATTGTTAATGCATTCCCAGATTCATCTCACTCTTAGCTCATTAAAATCACCCTCAGAGCGTCATTACACACACACATAAGCACATATAAATAGGTACATTTATGTATAGGGTAATATATTTATCCATATATATATGAATAGTGGGAGAGAGAGAGAGAGAGAAAGCCCGGAATTTAACTCATTATTGATATAATCACACTTTAGTTGAGGCAATATAAATATATATGATGAAAATTGGAAAATAATAAATATTTATAAAATATATACATTTAAAGCACATATTTTATATTACATAATTTCGGTGGACTTATAATATATATTAATATACATATATAAAAATAAAAATAAAATATATATATTTATATATATATTAATATATTGAATGTAATATTTTTAATCAATTGAAGGATTGAATAAATTTTAAACTTACATCGAAAAAAGGAAATAAATAAATAATAATAAATCATTTATCCAATTGTAAGTCAATTTTCCAGCATTATGAACTTAAAAATTTTTAAAAATTTAAAAAATAAAACTTTGGATTTGGATTGATTTATTAACTTTTAATTGTAATTAATCACTGCAAATTAAATTAAACATTTTTAAGAACATTTTTTTTTTAATTTCTGGGCTTTAAGAAAATAAAAAACTTTCAAATTCTAAATAAATGAACGAAACAAAGTTTTTAAAGGAAATAAATATTTAACTGAATGAAACAAAGCTGAGCTGCGCTTGTCCCTTTTTCTAATTTAAATATGTAACTAAATAGTAATAGTTAGTAAGTAGTTAATAGTAACTAATCCAAATCGTTACTTTTGCCATTTTCTCTTAATTTCTGTACTGCTTATTATTACTTGTAAGTACTCTATAAGGATTAAAATAGACATAATAATCTAAGCGATTCAGAGTACTGTAAAAGTTTGTTTGTGTTGTTTGGAAATATAATATGATTTTCAATTCCCTTTTTTTGCTGATTATAGTTTTTAAATATAAAATTTTACTTAGAATTTAAATGAAGTTATTTCCTAGTTTTTGTATTTATCTGTGTTGACTTTAAGTAAATTAATAAATAAAGATCTAAACTATTTGGCTCAATTGCATTTCGATTTTTTTGGCGAGTGTGGTTGCACGTTTTTAACTGTTGTTAATATTGTTATTTTTGTGTTTTGGGGGAATGCATTTTAAATTCTTGACCCTCGCAAAACGGTTTTCGATGTTGGATCGAGCAGATGGCAGCAGATGGCATAATACTCCAATTTTTGCTTAACTCCACTTTTGCACGACTCCCCTACTTCCCTACTCCATTATTATTCCATTACTCCACTAACCCAGCAAGCCCAGCAGCGTTCAGATACAAAGATACAATAAATATTGTTGAGGAAACAATTGCTAAAAAAAACATGTGGGTTAAAAATGCACAAGTTCAACACAAATGTGTCTTTTTGATGCGTTCACATGTCTGCAGCCGCATCTGTAGCCGTATCTGTATCTGTATCTGTATCTGTATCTGTATCTGTATCTGTATCTGTATCTGTATCTGTATCTGTATCTGTATCTGTAAAAACAAGTGCAAACAAATTTTAAAACGTTGACTGGCGTTGACCCTTTCTTCTTTGGTTTACTTCAATTAATTATAAATACTTCTTATTTTTAATTTATATATATAATTTAAAATTGTATTTTAAATTTAATGTTATTAAATTTCCACTGATTTTAGTTAAAATTAAATAAATAAATAAATAAAAAAAGTCAGAAAATTTTGGCTGAGAACTTTGAACGTAGACAGTTCTTTTTTTTTCAATGTGATATAATTAATAATAATAATAATTATTATTATAAGTGTATCTTGATCAATCCTTTCAGTCAATTTTACATTCCTTATTTTATTTTTTCATTTTAAATTTTAATAAATTTAAATGTAAAAAATTAATATTGAAATTTACAACTTTAATTTTAAATTCAAATTGGAATGTTTTAGAATATAAAATTGTAATTATTAAAAATACATTTTTTTTTAAACAATTATTTATATCATTAAAAAACGTTTACTTTAATTTTACACTTTTATTATTTAAAACCTGCTTTGTTTAAGTTTTTACAGTTTTTTATTTTATATTAAATTATTTTTAAGTTAATTTTTTTTAATTTAATAGTTAGTAATAAATACAAGTAACAGTAAAAAAACTTAGAACGATATATCTTATTAATATTTGTAGCAATTTATATAATTTATATATTCTATATCTGCATAATCTAATTTGTAACTTTAATTTTAATTAAATAAATAATAAATAATAAATCTCTGAATAAAAATTTATATATTCAAATAAAAAAAAACGTAGAAAGAGAAATGCTATGGATATTTCCATCAATTATATTTTTGGTATTTATTTTATTTTATTTATTTATTATTATTATTATTTAAATTATTCAGAACTCAGAACAGTCCACAATTTTTAAAAATTAAAATTTAATTTAAAATTCAATTAAAATTAAAAATGACAAATTTGATATGAAAATAAAAAAACAATAAAACAAGATAGAACGTTACAGTCGGGTGTTACCGACTGCGAAATACTTTGATACCATGCGTAATAATAGCTGATAACATGTAGCAAAGAACAGGGTAGGTGTAGCCAAGTATTACTGTCCAAGTTTGCCTTTCAAAGTGCGATAGATATAAGCTAGTAGCGTAACCTCGAAAGTTTGGTAAATGTAGCTCTTAAATTAAGGGAGATATGGGCTTTTGAAAATTTTGGAGGCGGGAGTGGGTGTGGCCAAAGAATGTTTGGAGGACGAACTTGATAATCTACATTCCAAGTTTGGTAACTGTAGCTCTAAAATAGCGGAAGATATAGGTTTTTACCGTTTTTAGAAAATTTAAATGCCGTTCCTTGGAGGAGGTTATCAGCAAGTCATCTTCCAAGTTCGATCACTCTATCTTCAAAATTGTGGGAAATATGCGGATTTATCGATTTACACTTTACGAAATATCAACTTTGGCGATTAGGGGCGTAGGTGTGGGCGTGGCCATACAAATTTCTTATCTGCTTTTAAGGCGGTTACCAGTTATATAAATACCAAAATTAGCATATTCCGATCTTTGAAGGACATCACCAATAACCTCTCAAACAAATGTTTTGACTGTGGCCTTAAAATTGTGGGAGATATGTGGCCTTATCGATTTGCAAATATCGATTTTATCGATTTCCTAGCCCCCCAGTGGGGCATTTTTACATTTTGTCTGGCGCGGGCCCATACCAGCATATGTTCCAAGTTTCTCGTTTTCCTGTCGGAAAAGGTTGCGTTCAACGGACGGATAGACAGCATGACAGACATTACACAAAACCAACATACTATAATACCATCGGTATCAAAGTTTCATAAAGGATATATAAAATCCGATAATATTAAATTTATAAATGGTCAAATATTAACTTTTTTCTTATTTATTTTTAAACATTAAGAGAGAGTATAAAAATATTTATGTGGATATTTGCAATTGACGTCAATTTAAAATTTCAAGAATTGTTGTACAAGTCCAACGTGCGACGTGCAACGTGCAACGTGCCACGTTCAACTTGAAGAAGGGTTCGATTCGTTTAACGGTACTCTGCTGATGCCCCTGTTTGTCTGTTTGTCTACTGTTTGTTGCCTGCCCCGAGCATCCTAAGCATCTGGCCAATATTCCAAACATATATACATATATACAAATATATATATGTATATATATATATGTATGTGTGTGTGTGTGTCCAATGGTTGCGCCTGCGTCGTGCTGCCGCATCTCATCTTGTGTGCAACCCCTGCTTGCCACAGCGGTCAACCCTAAAGCTAAAGGGGCAGCCCCCCAAAGGAAACTAAATGATCAGGCCTGAGAATAATCTATTCAAAATTCATATTTCAACATGTGTGTGTGTCTTTGTACACTGAGAGAAAGCAAATCGTATTTAATATTATAACTCAAAAGTTGAGCACAGCAAGTAAATATCTAAAATTATTAAAATTAATTATAAATTAAATCTTAAATTTCTAAAAATCACAATTGGCATTTCTAAAATTTTCTAATATTTCAAATTTGGTAAGAATATATTCTCTTTATATATCCTATGTATTATTTATCAACTTGACACAAAAAAATGCAAAGAGTAAAAACATATTTATAAATTTTCTAGACACTAAAAGCCTTTATATTGGCTTTTTTGGTCACTTATGTGATGTATTATTATATTATTAAAGATTTGTATTTTTGTGTTGTATTTGGAATTCTGACATAGTTTATAAATTCAAATAACTTAATCATTACTTTTAAATATTTATATTATTGCATTGCCTTTTTTTCCTATATTATTTTGTATTAATATCAAACATTAATTTTTCAAGAACAGATTAACTTTAATTTAATTTCACAAAGTATTGTTTCGAAAAAGTAAGCTTTGCATTTCTACGTTTTAAAAATGATTTTCTCAATAAAAGAAATTATTTCTAATAATAACAGTTATTAAAAAAATAACAACAATTAGAATAAAAAAATAATAACTTAAAAAAATAAAAGCAATAATCATAATAATATTTATAAAAATAATAATAACAATATTAATTATGATACTAATATTAAAAATAATAATAAATATAATAAAATATTATTTCTGAAAACAAGAAAAACTTTCTATTTTTTATTTATTTATTTTAGGGCGACTTATTAAAATGTAGATCGATCCTCTTGCTGAGTGTAGCAGCAGATGTGAGTCTGTGATTGGCATAGTTTTATAGGTGCACAGATATTTAATAATAGCAGTGACCGATCTATTCTGAGCGAGGGTTTCCATAACGGAAAAGGGTCGTTAATTTATGCAAAAAAGAGGATACACATGTGTCCCTGTGTGTGTGAACAGGTAGTGGCCTGCCCATTGCAAGGGTTGGACAATTGCTGTGCTTTTTTTTTTGGTTGTTTTGGGTCAACGAGATCTGCTCGGAACTCGGAACTGGAATAGCGGACAGCTGGTTTGGATTCGGATTCGGATTCCCAGTTTCCCTGTTAAAGAAAAAAATAATAAATAGATAAACCTCGCCCTGCTTCATTTGCATAACGATTGTTGTCCTGTCCAAATGTCCTGTTATGTCCTATCCTGCAACATCCGCTCCTCTCCTGTCAGAGCTCATTAATAATAGAAAAAAATAAATATTTTTAAAAGTTTTAAAATTTTAATAATATATTTTAAAAAATTGGTATAAATTCAATTGTTGTTTTTTTTTTGGATTTTAATAATAATAATTAAAGCACAAAGCAGCGTCTTTTTTAAAACCATAAATATGTTATATAAATAAATAAATATATAAATACACAATAATAATAATAATGAAATAAATAAATAAACAAATAAAATATAAATACTAAATATATAAATATAATAATAAATATATTAAATCGTTAATAATCGTTAATAGATTACTAGATCCAATGATTAGTAACATATAAGATTTTCATTATGGAGATGGAAAAGCATGACTTCAGAGAAGGTTGTGTTGTGGCCTTGCATATCGATTTTCCTAGAAATAAACCAAGAAAGAAGAAATTTTAATTGCTATTCCACTCCCATTATTTTGACCAAAGCTGTATATACATATACAGATTTGTTTACCTTAAAATTATATATATATATTTATATGTATGTAAATAGATTTCTTTGCAAATGACTCTGAGCTTTAATAAGAGTTGTAAAAAATAATATATACCAAAAATAATATAATATAATGATATTTACATATACATTATACATAATTTATACATGATATAATGAAGAAAAATGTAGGCTTGGTTAAATTAAAAATATTCATATAAAAATTAATGTTTTTCCATTTATTTTTTATAATAATAAAAAACGTTACCCTTACATTAAAAATTTTCGAAAAACATTTTAACAAAAATTTTTAAATGTTATAAAACTATTATAACAATAGAACATTTAAGACTTGCTTATTTTAGTGTTATGACCAAGGAAATAAGTCAAATAATTGTAATTAATTTAAATAATATTCTTAAATAAAGAAAAGAAATACTTTATTATTGATGAATATATTTTTCCCCGATACTGTAGACAACTAGCTTAAATATTAAGAAGCTAACATAACTTAAACAATTTTATAGATAAAAAATAAACCTAAATCTTGGTTTCTTCTCATTGCGTCAAATCTTAATTTTTTATTTTATTTTTCTAAAATTTCTCGCTGTAAAGTAAAAATACAATCAATCATTATTTAAAAGCAAAAAAAAAGCAGCAGCAAAAAAGAAAATCCCCCCAAAAAAGTTGAGTAACAATAACTAAGACTGACTGTCTGTCTGTGGATGGGGTGAGCTTTTTTGGGGGGGACAACACTTGAACAAACGGCATGCCCAAAAAAAGGGCACAAAAACGAGAAATAAAAAGCGAATTCTTATGGCAATGTATGAGAAAGGGAAGGGAATGAGTGGAAGGAAGTGTGAAAGAAAAGTGAAACCGTTGCCATTTTATCTGTGTGTGCGTTTGTTTGTCTTTGCTTGTGTTTGTGTGAATGAAACTCTGGCGGTCGAACATTCCGGCCGTTCCCCCCGCCTTACCACCTCGCCCATACCTTACTTATATTTTTCCTTATTCCAATATTCGTTTGCCGAACGCGTTCCGAAGCAAACCCTACAGCCCCACCCACCTCCCGCGTACTACCGCCCCCACCCATCAACCGCACCCAGTCACCAGCCGCCAGTCGCCATCGTAAGTTGTAGTTGTCCATTTTTTTATGCTAGTCTTCTTTTTTCTGTTTGTGTGTCTTCGCTGTGTTGATGGATAGCGAAGTTCACGCTTCGCTTTTCTAGGCTGGGGAAATGGGGAGTTATGATGGAAAGAAGAAGAGCCTGCGCAAATACAATTTAATTGCGGGGTAGAGAAACGATAGAGCGAGATAGAGAAGGAGAGGGAGCGAAGAGAGTATGCCGTCGTCCGTCGAGGCCTAAGGAGGTGCCCGGATGTACGCGGCATTGATTTGGGTAGTGGGAGAACTGGACTGTACTGGGCGGATGGACGGACTCTTTCTTACAATTTAAAATTTAATTTGGTCCGAAGAAACGCAGCAATATCAACAAAAATTGAAGTGATAAAAAGGCAAAATGCTGCGGAGTGGAGCAGAGATTGGGGCGAGCATTGCGCACTGTGGATTCAGTTACATTAAATGTCTTTTTTTCTTGAAATATCTAATGTAATGAAATAAAAACATCTTCAATCGTATTAATCCCGCACAGCATGACCAACCTCATTGCATGCTGCCCAATGACTAATTATGCGCTTTTTATTACTTCGACTGACCAACTAACGATGCCTACACGAGCAGTTTTCATAAGATATTCGTAGGCATGTATTTACTAATACTAACACATACAGACGTCAATTTGGTCGTCAAATCTGATCGTTCCTCTCTCACAGCTACGTTTCGTGAACACGCAAGCAGTCGTGCAATATTGCAGATGAGTGTGTAGAATAGAGAGCCGTTCGCTTTATGCGTATGCGTGCATGAGTGCGAACACATTTGGAGTTGTTCTCCAAATAAGTGCGAAAGTAACAGCAACAATGCTAGTATTGTATTGCTTTGTATTATATGCCTAATGACTAATTAAGCCAGTCATCGTTGAGCGCTTCTCTGCTCTGATTGATCAACTTAACAAAGCTGTACAAGACTTGAGAGAGGTGTTTACAGTAATGTGCCTTTTCTGAATCTATCTCGTGTGCATACATTTATGCCCAGATAACTTTGTACAATGGGCTAAGTAACTTGGACTTAATTTTGTACGATAATAATAAATGAAATAAAATAATAATAATAAAATAAAATAAAGCATATATTATTCGGAGTATTAAAATTTAAAATGGCAATGATTTGGGCAAGGTCAAACCAAGAAATTATTAAACGTAGTAAAATAAAAATAAATATATACACATATCCACAAATTATTAATACACATTTATAGCAACTTTTGTATATATCTGCTTTTGATTGCAATTTATTTTTTCTTTTGTTCTTTTTTTTACTTGTCACAATCGAAATTGCTCCATTGTCCTCATTTCGTTTCATCCTTTTGTTGCTGCTGTTCATTTTCTTTTGCAATACTTTCGTTTCGTTTTCATACATATATCCCGTACACATTCAAGAAGATACGAGGCGACATATTGATGCTTGAAATATACAGGTAGTATGTATGTTTATTTATTTATATTATTATATTATATTATTATTATATTACATTTATATATGAATGTTTAAAAGCTATTTCAAATTTATATACAATATGCAGCAAATATATTTAAAGGGTATTAGCTTCTGAGTAACTATTTTGTTTTTCTTTACTGTTGCTTTTTTTTCTTCGCTCGAAAGTTTAATTGCTCGAAAATGGCGCGGCAGGCTGAAGCCTTAAAGGGTTTGGGGTTGGGGTGTGTTGGATGGTGGAGGGTGGACTGCCAGTTGGCTAATAATAACTGCCACGAAATAAAAACAAAAAGAATATAATGAATTGAAATGAATCGGAATAAAAACGAACGCAAAAAAAGTAATATAATAGCTTAGATATAAGTGCTCTAGAAGAATTTACTATTATTATTATTTATTCTATTATCTTCTTTTTTTAATTACACACTTTTTATTTAATATCATTTAAATTGTAACTTTAATTTTAGAATATACTAAAATCAACAGATATTAAAAATTGTATATATGAAGAACTTTACTTTGCTTTTGCTGGTGGAGTATTAATTATAACAGTTATTTGTTCGACTCAGCTGCATTCACATTGGGCGTGTGTGCTTTGACTCCCTTGCACAGAGTAGAACAGTCAGACAGAGAGACAGCCAAACAAATAGACATTGCCCGTTAATATAACTGAAGTTGCTGCACTTCTGTTATACAGCGAAAAGAAAACAAAACTGAAAAGGCCAGCAAGTCACTTAAGAGTGTATCTGTTTTTTCCACTTATTTTGTACTCGTTTTTTTTTGTAGCTCAAAATAATAATATAAATTACAATACGAAACCCTTTCTTGGTGCACAATAAGTGGATTGCAATGCCTGTTTTTATGCCACTGTTCGTTGTTTGTTAACCCTTTTTCACGCACTTTTTCCATTACGAACGCACACATGCATATGTGCATATGTGTATGCATGTGTGTGTGCATGTGTGTGTGCATGTGTGTGTGCATGATAAAATGCTAATTACAGAGTACGAAACGTTTACGCGGTCGCGTCGCGCATTGTACCGTAAAAGCGCTGCTCCTGCTGCTGCTGCTGACCGACGGCGTCGCGTCGCGTCGGCTGCTGTTTCCGAATTAACTTTTGTTTGCTCCTCTCTCCCTCCGCGCGTACGTGCTGACTGTCACCCCTCTCGCTGTAACGGTAACTGCAGACAACAGTTGCGCACACAACTATCATGATGACCGCAGCCTTCTTTTCAAGTTGCGTCTTGCGCCTTATTCCAAATACCTAGAGGAAGAGGGGGGACTATCTTGTAAATGCGTAAGTGTGTATGTATGTGTGAGAGTGTATCAGTTAATGTTACACATGTTAACTACTCACACATATTCACATGCGTATGTACGTGTGAATGCGGATCATGCGAACAATTTTTCAAGTTTGCTTTGCACCTTGTACCAAATAGCGCATTGTGGGGAGTGGGGGAGACATGTGTAAGTATGTATGTATTTGTGTATTATTTACATGTATTTATGCCTTTACACTGGTCAGTAAAAAATATGTGAAGATGTTAAAATTGTCAATTTTTAAAATATCATATAAATAAATAAAAAAAAAACAAAATATATTTTGTGAGAATGGCAATATTATTGCTTAATTAAAAAAAATGCAAATTGACCTTGCGAGTAAAATACTTATTACATTTCAATTTTAATTAATTTGAATTAAAAGATGGCTAATTAATACATAAGTCCCCCAAAATACAAAGAGTTCCATATTTATTTTCACAAAAGAGTTTAAAATGAATAATTCAATTACAAGTTTATAATGAAGACATAAAATAAATCAAAATAAATTTATGCTTAGCTGTTCTTAAGAAATCACACTCATTTATATCAATTTATATGTTTATTTAATGTTCACTAAAAACCTGTGCAAAATGGTTTAAAAATACAAATTATAAATTCCAATTAAATTTAAAGTTAATAAATTTATACTGTATTAAATTTGTTTTATTTTATTTTGTTCATTTTGAACCCCTAAATTCTTTATGAAAAATGGGAGTGGAAATCAAACCCTCAAAAATCAACGCCCAACTGGACTGCAGTTTTCCTTTGCTTCCCCTGCCTTTTTAGTTGAGGCGCCTCTACATTTTTTTCTACAAAATAATTTTTCATTTTACATTCTTTTTCTTTTGATTAAAGTAATCAAAACTTGTACAAAAATAAAGGTTGTCAAAAGTTGAGAAAAACGGCGGCTTGGAGTAAAAGCGATAGATAAGTAATAATTGAGCTAAAGAAAAAACGAATTAAAAACTTTGTTCATCATTTATTTCAAAGCAAAAAAAAAATGTAAAGAACCAAGCAGATTTTTCTAAGAAGGCTAAATAAACAAAACTATATATTTATGTATATATACAACTGCAAAATAAATCTTCACTTTAGTATTTGTTTTTAATTTTATTATATTTTTAATTAAATATAGTTTTATAGTTAAAAGTTTTATTTTCAAATACAATTTATTTAATGCTTTTATTTTGAATAGTTAATTTGGAATTTAATGTTTTCAGTTAAATAGAAATCATTTAGTTTCTAAAGTTTTTAACAGTAATTTAGTGTTGTTAGCTAAATAAATAAATAGATAAATATAAAAAATAAACTTCCAACACAAAATATTTTCAAAGTTTTAAGTCGAAAAAAAAAAATAAATTTCAATTTATGTTTTAGGCTCATTCGACTGGAAGCGCCTAGAAGTGAGAATGGAAGGGTTTACTTTACTTTGTTTATTTGCCTCACAGTTTTAAAAGGATAAAAGAAAATTGACAACATTTAATGGAAGCAAAATGAGTAAATCCAAATAAAGGTGCCGCTGTCCATTTTAGACACCCCCAATTGTGGACAGGGACACAAACACACAAACTTATATATACATACATAGATAAATGTATATACTCCGAAATAAGAGGAAATCATTTTCGTAGGCAGCAATAAATAATTAACAATTTAATAAAAAAAATAGCCATAAGAAATTAATTATTTGTTATTAATGGTAAATGCATTATTGCGTTTATTTTATTTTATTTATTTGCTCTTTATTATCTTCAATATTCAATACATAATCATTTCAATATCGAGAATATCTTTAAAAATATATTTTCTTTTCGGTCGTTTATTAAAAAAGGGAAAATTTACCTATAAATGGGAAAATAATAAAAATAATAAATAGATATCAATATGTGTCATTATTATTATGTTCTGATTTTATAAGTTAGTGAAGCTATTAGAGAGCATATTGGATGCTAGAAAATCGATAAAATTGATAAACGCAAATCGATAAAATATCTGACACAATTTTAAAGCAATATATTTATCTTTTTCTGTTTAAATACCTGATAAACAATAAATAACTAAAAATAAATAATATATTATAATTTAATTGAATTTACTTTCTTACTTACTTTAAATATTAAGTAAATAAATAATAAATAAATATTAAAAAATAAGTAATAAATTATCCCGATTCCATTTCTAAATTTCAATAGTTAAAAATGCGGTTCCAATTCCAATTCCAATATCAATGTCTGATAAATAATATAAAAAATACACAATAAACAAATAATTAATACATATTGTTAAAAAATTGAATTTAGATTCAGTTCCCCTTATAAATTGCAATAGTTAAAAATGCATTTCCGATTCAGCTTCCAATTTCAACTTGAGTCTATTTTTTCTTTAATTGCATCAATTTCAATTGATTCAATTTAAAAGCTGAATTCAAATTTGATTGGGAGAAGAAACAGGAGCAAAACAACTCAAAGAGCGCACACAAAAGAGAGTTTTGCCCAACAGCAACAATAAAATTCTCTGGTACTTTTTCAAAGCGACATCTACGAGCCGGCAGCTGTACTAAAGCCGGTCTAAAAGCGCATTTTAATTGAAATTCGACTTGTGCCAAATAAGTAAAAATATAGATATATATATTTAAAAAAATACATATATATATGTATACAGACCCAACACTAAAATTGATTTAAAGATTCAAAAAGCCGCAAAGCAATTAAATTATCTTTCTGCCGTTAAAATCCGATTTGCAAAGCAAGCAAAAATATAAAAACAAAGAGAAAAAACATGCAATTTAAAAGAAAAAAAAATGTCATAAAAAGCAGGCAAAAAAGTGAAAAAAAAGTCAAATATGTGCAAATTCCCCAAAGGATCAGGACAGGATAATTGCCGCGATTTGCCGCCTTTTAAATTGCTTTTATTTCTCACAAATTTTTCCGCATTTCATTTCGAGAAAATTAAGGAACGAGAATTGGCCACTTTGGCATTTAAACAAACACATTTATGTTGTTGGACAAATATTCGCGCGGCTCGCTGTACTTGCCACTTGCCACACACCACTTGTTACTTGCCACATGGGGGCAAGTCCACAGCACTCGACCACAAAGTCATGTTAATTAACATGCGGCCAGCAGCGATTCTTTTTTTCCTCCTTTCTTTTTTGCCCGTAAACAGACCCGGACGGGGTTACAGTTATCCGCACCCCGTTCCCCAATTTCCCAAAAATAAAAAATAACGCATGATTCTGCCTGTTGCTTTTCGTAAAAAAAAATCAAACGAAGAAAAAAAGGAAATTTAGAAAAAACCGCGTGTTTTTTTCACTTGCCTTTAAGCCAAATTTTTAGTCAATAGTAGTCTGGGGAGGGAAAAGCCGCAGCATTTCTTTGCTGCTTGTTGTTGTTATCGATTAATTGGCTTGAAATGCATGAGCGTTGTCAATCGATAAAGACTTATTAATCTCTTAAAAGCAAGCGCTTTTTTAATATTCTTAATTCTTTGTTTAAAATTTTGTGGCTTTGTTCAAATTTAAAAAATTTTAAAAATCGCTTGCCTTTTTTATCATTTTAAACTTTAATACGTCTAGCTTTATATATCCTTTCTTTTTATTTTTATTTAATGTTTTATATATTTATTTAAATTTTAATCTATTTTGTAAAATATGTTTCTTTATTGTAAGTTCTAATTTATGTCTTTAATTTTAAATTATATTACACTTTAATACCTCTAGATTTATTATATCCTTTCATTTTAATTTTTTTTATTAACTTACAATCTTAATGAAATTATCCATATCTAATTGTATTATTTAATTTATTACTTTAATGTTTTGTTAACATTAATATGTCAAATGTTTAAATTATATGGAAATATAAATACACATTAATGATCATTTGGTATTTAAAAATGAGTTGCTGTAAATATTTCGCAGCATACTTTCAGGCTGCGCGCAAAGCAGTGAAGCAAAGCTTGGCAGGCGGAAGAAAAACTAAAAAGTTTTGTGCCGCTTCCTGCTGCAAGCAGCGTCTGCATCTGCATCCGGTAGCAACTTAAGCATATCCGTAGAAAGCTACTCTAAACCGAGCTACAATTTTCCATTTTTCATTTTGTTTTCTGTTTCTGTTTCATTATTGTGCTTAATGTTTGTGTGTAGCCGGCAGATTAATATTGAATTCTACAATATCTTAGCTGTTTTGCTTGACCTCTGTCGGTTTTCATATTTTGGCCGTAATTTCTATATACATTTCAAATACTCATAAAATTTGTTTCATCAAAAATAATAGGCAATTTGTTGCAGCCTAAAAGCGTGCTGTGAAATATTGTTTGACTGACATGTAAAAGCATCAACTACCAAATGAACATTAGTTTGTGCTCAGATAATATTATTATCAAATTGTATTGGAAATCTTAGTGGGAACAATTTATATTCTAATAGCCTTCAAGCTCGGAGCTGAATTTGTGCATACATTTAATATAAGCAAGCAAATGTTTTAAGCAGAATGTAGCAGACAATTTGGTTCACCCTGAAAGTATGTTGTGAAATATTTTCGTCGATTGAAATTGATACTTTGCGCTTACATTGCCACATACACACAAAAAAGCAGACATTTCGTGCTGCCTAAAAGAATGCTGTAAAATTAAAAGCCAAATTATCATTTGTGATGATAATATTATTATTATGCAATTTTTTTATTTGAAATCTTAATGCCAAGAATCTATCTTCTGAAAGCATTTTACCTTGCTTAGAATTTTTATACACTTAATGTATAATTTTGCTCGTGTGTTTTATCAGCGTCACAAACTTGCTATTTAACCCACCTCCCCACATCACCACATATACCGCTCTGCCGCAGCTGTGTGCAAGAAAGCTCCGCTTAATCGCTGCGTCCCTTTCTCCCCTTTCCTTCCTTCCTGCTCACTTACAATACATGTGTGAGTGCGAGCAGCAACGAATCTACATGCATGCGTGTAACTAAAAAAAGAGGGACAAAAGGGCGACAAAAAGAGGTATTATTTGTTGAAATTCCTCTTTTAGAAAATGGCGCTCTTAATTTGGTTTTAGCTGCGAGATTAATTAAAATAAATATATGACAAGGGAAAAGAATAGATCTATTCTCAAAAGAAATATTTTTAAATGTGTCTTTTATTTAAATCTTTTAAGTTTGAATATAATGTACCCGAACGAAGT
>JAWNMU010000158.1:0-261378 GCA_035043665.1 Drosophila quasianomalipes | reverse complement strand
GTATTGCTTAAATATTGAGACACATGCTGAACGTTTGAGTTGACCCCATTGACCACAAGGCATCTTCCTCCACAACATGCCAATGAGCACATTCCGGAATACCAACAATCAACCTTAGAAAACATGTAATCATGTACAGTCACCAAATTGATGATCAGCGCTGTGAAAAAGCCAATAGGCGATACCTAAATCTCAGAGTTTGTCCCAAATAAAATTATTACACCTCTAACACGTCGATTGAAATATTGAAATGCTATTACATAGATTGCTGTCTAAGTGTTAAAAAAAAACATATGCAAAACTCGTTAGTCAAACATTTAATAAAGCAATACACAAAACTAACTATGATTGCAACTATCGTAATGGTACTTTTCACAATTCAGTCAAGAAACGAATGAATACATTAATCACCTTGAAAAAAATGTAAAAAGGTCAATATCAATAATCATGTCTCCATAAATAACACACATTTACCAAATACATGAAAAAAACATATGCATGCATGCATCTCCAAATCTAGATCAACAACAAAATAGATCCAAACGAATCAACACTTTAAATTACATTTTTTTTAGGTAAACCAGAAAAATCTCTCTGTAAATAATCAGGATATACACATATCTCTCATACCACACTTGAATTTCTAATTATTGCATGAATCTCTTTATTATACCAATGAAAGATTTGATTATTTGATTAAAAATCATTTACTTGAGAGTATAGTAATATAAACCTCTGCTAATGGATTTAGCATTTTTTTCCATGGTATCATACAAAAAGAAATGCAGATAAATAAATACCTATTCATACAATTTAATGTGCACTGTTGATTAGAGAAAGGATAAGAGATCTAGCAAATGCACTCGACCACTCTTAATTATTTTTGCTTATTTTTTATCCAACTTGAATTAATTTTGGTATTATTATTTAAAAATAATAATTATTTTTTGTATTTACTTAATATATTTAAATATATTGGAATATATTTTATGAAATTCAAAAAGATAATTACTAATCAAGCAATTTTATCTTTTGAATATATATTAAAGAGTCAAACCAACATACCTGTCTGCAAATTCCACTAAATATAAGATACCCATGACTAAAATAACACGTTCTTATTTTAATTTTTTTCTCATTCTTTCCGAGTTACAGATTAATTTTGTTTTTATTCCGTGAGTTCTTACACGTTGAAATGAGTTTCTTGTACCTTTCTTCACTACGTTTTGTTTTATCAGTGTGTAGATGTAGGATTTTTTTTTATTTGACATTTTCTGTTCGTATCTAGACCTATATTATTTTCTATAAATTTATTCGTATCGCATTGCACCCAGTTGTCGGACTATTATATCTTTGCCATAGCAGGGACCAAAATAACAAACTAGAAGAGCCGGGAACTGTACTTGGGCACATGAGGTACATGCTGTATGCTCATGTAAACGTGAGTTATATGCGTTTCCTGGATAGAATCGAATCTGCATGAATGTGTACTTACACTAACGTAGCAAAGTAGAGGCAGTTCGCAGCTATGCTACTAGTTTATTCGAGTACACCTGGGATAATAGTCGATGCACTAGAGGGCTTTGCTGATCCCACGTAGATCTGTTTGCACGCACTCTCAGCTTAGTTTCTAGTGAGATGTTTGTTTGTGGATCAGCGACTCACGTGAGATTGGGGATTGCATATGTGTCTCATCCATGGCTCATTTTCCCGCTGATCCTACAATTTTTACCTTAACCAACTGTTCCTCCCATCCTCTTGGTGTGGAGTGCGTCGAAAACCCTTTTCTTCGGATTCTGTACTTCTATTTGACCTCTTAACTGTTTAGAATTAAATCATAGTGTGTAATATTCCGTTTGAGAATGAATCATTTACGCCCACAAGCTGAAGCCTGAAACGAGTAATGTAGGCTATTGGGGATAACGTTCCGCTTAACGTCACGCCCCAACGTAAAAAGAGTTCTATATCCACATGTATGCCCACACATACACGTCGGAAGTGACATAATAATATACCATATAACGTGCTGCCATGTTCTGAAGAGAAAACGATTTTTGCGCTTTCCAGCGAGGTGGAAAGGGGTGATGATGCTTCTTGCTGGAAGTCGGGGCTACAGTTGGTCGCGGCGGCTGGTCCGCTCTGAAGCAAACTCGTTGAATTGAAGCTGGGGGGTAGATGGCAGGTAGATTCTAGGTTGTAACTCCGAGGTTCATATTGTGGCATTGCCCTTCGTTGGATCCGTGCTTTGCGCACCGTTGAGAGTGATTAGGAAGATACTCAGCCCTTTTCGTTGGACTCAGGCTGTTCAGTCTCTGTGCCAACGAGAAAAAAAAGAATATGTATGTTCTTTGGTTCTTTTATATAGACGGGCTGATTCACTCTGTTGGGATGTTGAAGTGGATGAGGGGAACAATTAATTATGCGCGTAGAAAGCATGCACTGTTATTATTATTATTATTCATGCTATTGTTGTCCTCGTAAATATGATTTAGTACTTATTATCTACTAGAAATAAAGTGACTGTTTACTGTAGGCGTATAACACTAGCTCATATGTAAGCATACATGCTTATCCGCGATTGCTCAACACACTGCTTTTGATACATTTCACCCGAATGTGAAAGCAGAAAAGAAAAAATCAAAAGAATCAGGACAGAGATTATTTATGTAATAACAAATGGCGAGGTAATAGAATAATCAAATATTACAGAAGTTATAGTCTTAGTTTCTTCAAAGTGTATGTGCCTCACAAGGAAAGAGAAGAAAGAAGCAGATGGGAATTTCAAAAAGTAGAGAGGAGGGAGAAAAATGAGGCACACATCCGTATGAATCACGAGAGTATGTGCATGCGTGTGCGTCATATATATAGTTGGTTGTGTGTTTAAGAGTATCATTTAGTCATCTGGAAAGAAGTACTGCCGGTCATTGGCGTAGAAATGCTCCTCGTCCTCTCCCACACCCTCTTGTCCCTCGTCCCCTCTCCCACACCCTCTTCCTCTCCGCCCTCTTGTACCACCTCTGCCATCTGCTTCTGCTCTTTCCCCTTCCCTATCCCCTTCTCTTCCCCCCCCACTTTCTCTTCTCCTCTTCCAACCATGGCACTCCTTCCGATACGATCTACGCTTCTTGATATCTCTCAGCGCTCATACTCCGCCTCCCTTTCCCTCTCCCTCTCCTCCCCCTCTTCCTCCTTCCCTTTCCTCTTCTCTCCCTCCCCACCCATCTCTCTCCTCCCCTCTTCTCTCTCTCGCACTACTGAATCTACCATCCCTCCCGCTTTCTCTTCCTTCTTCTCTCGTCATCATCCTCGTTTCGCTCGATAACCCAACGGGAAGAAACCCTCTGTTTGAGGCGAATATAAGCGCAGAAGAAAATAAGAAGAGGACTGCAGAGCCGGAAGATGAGGGAAGCACCGGAAGACTGAAAGGATGAAAGAGAGGAAGGGACGAGGGAGAAGAGAAGGATGGGGGGCAGAAGAGGGGAGGACAAGGGGCGGAGAGAGGTCGCAGAGACCGAGTGTAGAATCCAGGTAAACGAACTCTGAGATATCTGAGTCCGAGGAAGAGGGGAGGAAGCGGAGGAGGAAGAGGAGGCGGAAGAAGAGGAGGAGGTGGGGGAAGAGGAGGAGGAGAGCAGAGGAAGGAGAGGAGGAAGAAAAGGAAGAGTGAGAGGGGAGGTGGAGAGATTGAAGAAGAGGAGGAGGAAGTAGAGGAGGAAGACGTGGAAGAGGGCTGGAATTCAGGGTGGAAGTGGAGATAGGAGAAGGTGGAGGAGGTGAGAGGGAGAGTGGGCGCAGACGACGATACAGAGGAAGAGGGGTGGAGGATCCGGAGAGGGAGGAAGAAGATGCCAATAGGTCTTGTAAATGAATAAAACACCCTGAGTCAGGGTTAGAGCAGCTCCAAGCAGGGAGGGAAGAAGGAGAAGTGGAAGAGGGGAAAAGGGAAGAGGGAGAGGGGAGAGAGGAAGAGAGGAGAGAGGAGAGAGAGAGAGGAGGGGTGGTAGGTTGTTGTTGCTTGTAGTCCCGATGATAGAAGCGAAGGGGGCTGAGACATTATGTCGTGCACCAGCAGGAGAGACCCTCCCTCTCTCACCGCTCCTCTTTCTCCTTCTCTTTCTCGACAATCACAGCGCGCCAGCCACCGCTTCATCTCCTTCCACTTCTACCACTCCCTTCATCTCTGTCTCCTTCCTTTCCTCCTTCCCTTCCTCCTCCTCCCAAGCGTACTATGCTCCTTTACTTTTCTCTGAAAAGACAGGGGTTCCCTCCCTCTGCCCTTCTTTTCTTCTTCCTCCTTCCCTCTCTCTTCCCCTAACATCTTCTCCCTGATTCTCAATTTGAGTGTTTCCACGACTGAACGTGCACGTTCTCGGTTCGAAATGTATGTCAGCGGAGAGAGAAGAAGAGTGTAGAAACGAAGGGACGTATTCGACGCCCTCAAAGAGAAGGTTTGTGTTTATTCCGTTCTCATCGGTCTCTCCCTCTCCCGTGATTCCCTCTTCCTAAGTAGCTCAGTACGGAGGCTACGGGAGAAGGGGGGAGACAAAGTCAGCCGCTGAGGGGGAAGACGAAGACGAAGGATGGGATTGAGGGGATGAGAAGATAGAGGAGGTGGGGGAGGAATGCTGTACGTTGTTGTTTCTGACGACTCGAGCAATAGGTATGACGATTGGAGAGGGAGAGGAGTGGAGGAGGAGGAGGGAGAGTGCAATGGGGGGATGAAGAGAGGGCGAAGGAAGTCGGTATAAGAGAAGAGGAGGGGGAAGAAGAGAGGGGTGAAGAGGAGGGGGCTGGGATTGGGCGAGGGGACAAATGGGTATCATGTTCAACAGAGAAGGCGGAGGAGGCGAGGGAAGCGGAGAACAAGGCCGAAGAAGAGGAAGAGAGCGGAGAGGACGTACAATACGGCGCATATCTTATGGACAAGGCTGACTTTTTTGATTTGAAAAGAGACCACGCGAGGGAGAGGACTGGGCGAAGGAACGAGAGAACGACTAAGAAGATAGAGACGAAGACTCTGCGACCTACTCCTATGCACACTACAGACATGCGAAGAGGCATCGACCTTCTTCGATTCTCAGGGGAGTAGAATGAGAAGGGATCGGGGGAAAGAGAAGAGGAAGAAAGAGAAGACGATGAGAACGAGGAGGAAGAAGATAAGGAAGAGGAAGAGAGGAGGAAGACAAAGAGGACGAGGAAGAAGAAGAGGAAGAAGAGGAAGAAGAGGAAGAAGAGGAGAAGAAGAGGAAGAAGATAGCGATGGTGGGTACGTTCTCCCTCTCCTTTTCCCTGCTATTGCTCCTGCCAGAGCTATTTAAAACTTCAAATTGAGACCCGTTCTGATCTATAGAATACCGACCGTTCAGTTCCATCAAGTCTTCCGCTCCTGCTTCTCTCCCTCTTCTCTCTATCCTCTCCTCTCTTCCTTCTCTCCCTCCCTCTTCCTCTCTCCCCCTCTCCCTCTACTACCCTCTCCCCACTCCTTCTACTTCCACATCAAAGTCCAAGTTCTCTTCAAAGTAAGATCCTTCCCGCTCCTCTTCTCTGTCTTCTTCTCGGTCCCTTCTCCTTTTCTCTCCCCCTCGCCTTTCCCTTTCTTCAGGTCCACTTCCGTATAACTCTTCACTTGAATGACCACCAGCCATATTCTCCGAAGAAAAGAAGAGAGAAGGGAGGTAGGCCGAAGGGGAAAAGCGAATGTTCCTCAGAGACCCTAGTATCCCCGTGCTTTGCTCACTTTGACCTCTTCTACTTTGGATAACTTCTCCGCCTGAACCATTTCCTCCGCGAATTCCTTCCCCCTCTCGGCTGCTATCATCCTCACTGCCAGAAAAATCAAAACGGCTCCTGTTCTACTGATTCTCTGGGAGAAGTTTTCAAGAGCAGCTATAAGCTGATCGAATAGCCTATTGTCAAACTCAGCATCTGACGTACTCTTTGGGCCATCGTTCGTCCTCATTATCCGAATTAACTTCTTACGCACTAAAAAAAAAAAACACTATATCACAAGACTAACTATCTAATATGTAAAATTCTTCACGTTTACAAATATGCCTACGTGTTTCTATTTTTCTCCTGTACGTTTCGTTACTTGTATCCAAAAATGGCCACAAATATCGCTAAAAAATCACTCCAAAGAAAAAAGAGCACTAAGAGATGCAAACTGAAAATTCGCAGTGATTCATTAACCGTATACATTTGTATATAAGCGACACGCTCTACCTAACCGTCCTTTCTTTTTTTTAGCCTACTTGCATGCATTTATTTGAACTTTTCAAGTCATTATACAGAATTACAAAAAAAAACAGACTATTCAGTAATGGAGTTCGTTGAATTCAATATTAAAACCAGCTATGCTGAACTATTATCTTTCACATTTGTTTCATCCCGTGACCATGCAAGTTGAGTGACGTGCAATGATACTTGCCGGAAATTGATCTCCGAGTTCCCCTCAAGAAGTCATGAGATGTGTGTGCAGACACGTGCTTTTCCACTAATAGAAAGAAACCAAAGGAAAAATCTGTCTCCACAACATATCTAAAATGTTCAATAAATTTACAAACTAATACACCAGGTGAACACTAGATATGCCCATGCAGCGAGAGCTGTGATAACATGTTTGTTTCGTATCAGCATGTTTGGAAAAATGAACAATCAATTTCAATCTGGAAAAATCGGAAGTAGAAAAAATGCATTCAACTGTATTGCTTACGCTCATTTCAAATATTGTGCTCATTTACTGTTTACCCCTATTACCAAAACAGCGTATTTCATGTACTCACATTTTTATTTTTATTGGGCCTCTATTCTCATTCCGTTTTATGCTGATTTTGCAAATACTCCGCAGAATGTCCAATTGCCCCTTCACTCGTAATTTGTTTTGGATCGCCCCTGCCTCGGCCATCGTCCTTGGATTAACTGTGGGATACCCTTTGTACAACTATTTGAACAATGACAATAAGGTGGATGATTCCTTTGCTGTTGTGCAAAAGAAGGAGGAGGAGGATGAGCTCGCCTCTTTGAAGGCATCTGTTGAGGAATGGATCAAGTACGACCCTAACGAGGAGTCCAAGGCATTCATCGCCGACCTCTACAAGAAGGAGGACTGGGCTGAGTTGAAGGGCCTGTTTGTTCCCCGCATTGCGTTTGGAACTGCTGGATTGAGAGCTAGAATGGCCCCTGGATACCACAACATGAACGAGCTAGTGATCATCCAGACCTCTCAGGGATTGGGAAAACACATCCTCAACGAGGGAGGTTCCGGCGCTAAGGAGAAGGGAATTGTACTAGGATACGATGGAAGACACAACTCCAAGACTTATGCCAATGCCGCTGCCGCTGTGTTCCTCTCGCTCGGTTTCAAGGTATACCTCTTCAACAAGATCGTCTGCACTCCGCTTGTTCCCTTCTCCGTGCTCCAGCTCAAGGCCGCGGGAGGAGTGATGGTGACTGCATCCCACAACCCCAAGGAGGACAACGGATACAAGGTATACTGGTCTAACGGAGCGCAAATCATCCCCCCTCATGACTCACTCGTTGCCGATTTGGTCGACAAGAATCTCGCCCCTGCACAGGAGTACAAGCTCAATGCCAAGGACCCTCGTCTTGTCGACGTGACCGAGGAGATGGAGTCCAAATACGTCGCTTCGTCTCTCGAAGCATGCTCATTCCTCCCCTCACTTCCTCTGAAAGACTCAGAAGAGAAGTTCCCCATCCGCATCGCATACACTGCAATGCACGGAGTCGGTTACCCCTTCGCCCGTAGAATGGTGTCCGCTTTCGGTCTCCCCGACCTTGTTCCCACCCCTGAACAGGTTGAAGCTGATCCTGAGTTTCCCACCGTGAAGTTCCCGAACCCGGAGGAGGAAAGGGAGCCCTCGCACTCTCCATGAAGGCTGCCGACGCTAACGACTGCGCTTTGATCCTAGCAAATGACCCTGATGCCGACAGACTCGCAGTCGCTGTGCGCGTAGGAGAGGGAGATAGCAAGAAGTGGGTCATCCTCACTGGAAATGAAATCGCTGCTGTCCTCGCTGACTGGACTTTCTTGAACTGGCGCATCCAGAACGAGGGATGGAAGGAGGAGGATGGAGACAAGGTCGTGCGCAACGAGGAGAAGCGCAAGAACCTCACGATGATCGCCTCCACCGTCTCTTCGAAACACCTCAGAGCGATGGCTGAGGCTGAAGGATTTGAGTTCCGTGAGACCTTGACCGGTTTCAAGTGGATAGGAAATGAGATCCTGAACGCTAGAGCAGAGGGAAGAGAGGTCCTTGTCTCCTACGAGGTCGAGATCGGATTTGTTGTCGGAGCTGGGGTTTCTGTTGACAAGGACGGAGTTCGCACTGCTGCCCTTGTTGCTGAGTGTGCTCAATACTGGGCAAGGAGGGGGCAGACTCTTGTCGACCGGGTCAGACAGTTCTACGAGCGCTACGGGTCTTTCAAGATGATTAACTCATACTTCATCTGCGACGACAACAGAAAGCTTGAGAAGGCCTTCACTGCCCTCCGCAACTTTCCTGGGTCCTCTGCCTCTGACATTGTCCCCTTTGCTTATCCTACCACCTGTGGGCCCTACAAGATCAAGGGGGTCCGCGATGTGTCTATGGGAGTGGACACCAACTACTCTGACGCGAAGCTCCGCCTTCCCCAGATGAAGGATTCTCACATGATTACCTTCTCATTTGAGAACGGAGCTACTTGCACTATCAGAAACAGTGGAACTGAGCCCAAGCTCAAGTACTACGTCGAAGCCAATGCCAGTACCCCAGATGAAGCCGAAAAGCTCCTGCTCGATCTCACTAACAACATCATCAACGAGTTCATCAAGCCTGACGTGTTCGGCTTCGTCGCCAAGAAGAGCGATTAAGTTGATATGTTAGTACGATTTGCTCCTCTCTTCTGTTCTGTTGTTTTGATGTCATATTCATTTTGTTTTGCATGTTTACCCCCTTGGCTTTTGCGTATCGAGTATATCGGACGCTAGCCACATGCTTTCTTCGCTTCGTACATTCTTACGTCTCTTTAGTCTTTGTTTTTTTTTCCTTTTCCCCCCCGATAATTAATTGGTCATAAGTGTTTTCCCATTCGTCCTACGAATAAATTATGCTCAACAACCGAACAATTAGAGTGTTTAGTTTTAGTAATATAATATTTTATTAATAAATAGTATTTATTGAAGACAAAGCGGTGAAAAAAAAGAGAAAATATCACTACCTTGATTAAGCAATCAAGTTGGAATCAGTCTCAGCGTCAGCAAGCTTCACCTTCTTGGTCTTCTCAAATCTCTCGAGAGCAAGGCGGGTCTGATGAGTAGCGATCTTCCTCTTTCTCTCGAGGCTGTTTCCTCCTCCTCCAGCAGTCATCTCAACGTTGATGCGGCGATCCCCCACCATCGTCTTGTGGAGGTTGAGTCCATAGTGGAGAGAACTTCCATTGACAAACTCGACAAAGGCGTATCCCTTAGGTTCTTCAGTGACCTTGTCAGTGGGCATACGAACAGACAACACCTTCTCATCTCCTCCAAACAGAGTCTTCAACTCGTCTACCTTGATGTTATAGGGAAGGTTTCCAACGAACAACAAGAAACGCTTCTCGTTCGTCTTTCCCCCACTCGTAGCCTCGGCAACAGCCTCGTCGTGTTTCTTCTTATTCTCCTCCAATTTCTTAGCCTTCTCAGCCTGCTTTGCCTCTCTCTTCGCCTTTCTAATCTCCTCATCGTCTCCATCCTCAGCCTTCTTCTTCTCCTTTTCATCAGCCTTCTTCTTCTTTCTGTCGTTCAGAAGTTCAGCACGCTCTTTTTTGAATAAACGCTGATTGTATTTCAAAAATTTAGCTCCCTGGAAGTGTTCATTCAGGGTAGAAAGCTTCAAATCCAATTCGTGCTTCAGCTTTACAGATAAGACTCTTCCAGAGGGCAAGAGCTCAATAGCATCACGATATTTCAGTAGGACATAGTAGACGTCCTTAAAATCCTCTAGGTTCTCCTTTTTGTGGTCCATCAACCAGGTCCAGAGAGCAATAGAACTTATTGCGTGGGCTTCATCACCTTCAGGGTTCAACACCTTAGGCATCATAGCCATGGTAATTTTCTTTCCTTTTCCTTTCGCGCTCATAGTGAAATTATATAAAAGACAAGTTATTTGCAGAAAGGCTCCAAAGAGACTGTTTCCTGATAAGCAAAATTACTTCGTTATGACTACTCTGAAGCTGTAGTATAAGTGAGTTTCGAGAAGATATTTTTATTCCAAATATTTTCAAAATACCCGTCTTTTTTTCCAATTTCTTTAGGGTGGTGGGAGGCGGCAGGAAAAGAAAGTTTATTTACGCTTCTTTTTGTAAATAAGAATTTTAATGAAGTTGAAATTAGTGAGCGCTCTATTATAAATGCTATATAGATCCCGTAATGTAGTTGCATTTTACTTTGATAATTTGGTTGGGTGATGTATACGAGTAAAATCGGGGTGTGCAGCGTTATCCACTTAAAAAAAGGAAAAAAAGAGGGAGAAAAAAGAGGAGAAAAAAAGAGGGCATGCCTTCTGCATTCTGTTTTCAATGATTGTTCTTTTATATCAGATATGCACAGATCTCGACACACTGGAGTTTCATTCTATGAGAATGCATATGATGCACTCTATGAATTTTTTTAATGGTTGACATTCTTTTGTACTTGAATGTTCTTGATGTTCTCAATGGCATGCATTTCTTGATGTGCTTTTCCGGTTAAAACAAGCCGAACTAGAAGCCGCATTCACCTAGTTTACAGATTTATCAGCGAGATGGGGGGTTTTATGTTACCCATACAATGTAGTTGAGCATAACATATATATCTCTGCTTTCTAGTTTGTGCAGCGTTTTGTGAGTGCTCTGCTCTTGTCGTGTGTACTGAACTCTTTTTTCTTTTCTATGCTAGAAATTCTTCATTTCTTTATGCGCACTTGCAATTTACTACGCAGTTTCTAACAAATGCACGTACGTTTACGCTTCCACATCCCGTTAACAATAGATACATCGTTTTTGAAAGCGAAGTATCTGCAAACATCATGTCGAAAAAGCAATCTCACGAGCCGAGCGTGAGAGATCTGAAAGATCAGAGTAGGAGGGATTGAGAGAGACAGAGAGGAAGAAATGGGGGGAAAGGAAGGGGGAATAGCAAGCGAACCAGCAATAACACCGACAAAGAGCTCGAGAAGGCGATGACTCCCGTCATAACAGGAGATGTGGGGAGAGAGAGGGAGGGAAAGGGGTAGAGGGAGGAAGAGAGGAAACGAAACAGCGAGAGAGGGAGGACGAGAGGGCGTCGTTGGACAAAAAAAACAAATCTGGGAGTAGGTCAGCTATTTCTTTGGAATCTCCTATTGCTGTGAACCACTCCTCTTCTCTCCACGACCTCTGCCTTTCTAACTCGAACTCTGTTGTGTCTGAGCCCTCTTCCTCCTCCTCCTTCTCCTCTCCCTCTTCGCCTTTCGCTTCTTCTTCCTCACCCCTCTCTTCTTACTCGTCCTCATCGATCGCTGATGCTCCCGTGGGATATATGGAGTACGAGGGGGAAGAGGACGGAAAAGGATGAAGATCAGTGGAGAAGAAGGTAGAGAGGGGAGAGAGGAGGGAGAGGAGGGAGAGGAGGGAGAAGAGGGGGAGGAGGGAGAGGATGGAGGTGGAGAAGATGAAGGAGAAGAAGGAGAAGGGAAGGTGAAGGGGACTACCACCCCTCCTACTGCTCTGGGAGCCCTACTTCTCTTGATGATGCATTTGCTTGTGTTGAACCCAAGAGGAGGAGGAAGGAGCAGAAGGAGAAGGAGATAAAAAGAAAGGAGAGGAAGAGCTTGAAGGAAGGGAAAGAGGGGAGGAGAGAAGTGAAGGCAGAGGGTGAGGAGATGAAAGATGACGGAATCTTGGGCAGGAGAGGAGACGGAGTGAGCATTGAACACTACTCAGGAGAAAAGAAAACAACTGCTGAAAAACAAAAACCTAACTACAGATTATCTGATTCCTCGTCATCTTATTCTTCTCTCCATTACTCTTCTTCCTTTTCGAAGACGAAGGAGGGTAAGGAGAGGGAGAGGGAGAGGAGAGGGAGAGAGAGAGGGAGAGGGACAGAGAGAAAGAAAGAGAGAGGGGAAAGAGAGAGAAATGCGTTGGTTGGGTGGGGGCCGAGAAGGGGGTTGCAGGAAGGGGAGAAAGACAGACTAGCTGACGAGATTGCAGAAGAAGTCGGATCTTCCTTCTTTTCCTCCTCCTCCCTCCCCCCCCTCTTCTGCCTCCAGAAATGGAAATATCTTATCTTCCGAGCATGATCTTGAAGGAAGATATTTTTCCCCTCCCAGCCCTTCAAGTTGCCCCTCAAGAGCACTCCACACCTCGAGCCCTCCTCATCCGTCCTCATTATCTCGCCCCTCTTCGTCTTTTTGCTTCTGGCGCAGAGGGAAGGGGAGGCTGGTGGAGAGAGGAAGAGGACTTTTGTCTGTGACTGACGAGAGAGGAGGGAGAAGGAGAAGGAGAAGGGAGAAGGAGGAGGAAAAGGGGAGAGAGATGGAGAAAGAGAAAGGAAAAGAGAAAGGAAAAGAGAAGGCAAATGATGAGGGGGAGAGAAGCAGGAGAAGGAGGGGGAGGAAGGGGGAGGGAGGGGGAGAAGGAGAAGGAGGAGAGAGAGAAAGTGTAGAGAAACATGTGGTGTTTTTATCGAGCGATACCCTGCTTTTCTTTTTTTTCCATCCCTCTTCTTTCCTCTCAACCCCCTCCTCCTCTTCCCTTCTCTTCGTTTACTTCTTCTCTCTCCTCGTCTCCCTCTCCTCTCTCTCGTCTTCTCCCTCCTCATCCTCTTCTTTTTCCTCCTCTCCTCTTCCAGCCTCTTCATCCTCTTCTTCTTCACTTACAAGTCCCCTTTCTTCCCCCTCCTCCGCTCTCTACTCCTACGCCAAAGCAGTTCTTTCATGCACTATTGAACCCTCTTCCCTTCCCTCCCTCACTTCCCTAGCTTCCTCCCCCATCCCCTCCTCCCTCTTTCTTCCTCATCCTCCTCTTCCTCTTCGTCCCCTTTCCCTTCCTCTTCCTCTACCTCTGCTCCCTCTTCGTCTCCCCCTTCCTCGTCCTCCTCCTCTCTACGCTCCACCTCTCTTCATTACTCGACCGCCTACTCCTTCTTCCCCAGCGTAGGAGGGTGCGTCAATCTGCGAATCCTCAGAGGAACCCCGTTCTGCACCATATCTCAGCCGACAGTGGGTTCCATTCGCACAATTCTGAACCTCCTTCACCTCCACCCATCACCCAGTTCACCCCTATCTCACGCCCAGACCACTGCGCTCTCTGATACTCTTCGGATGAGAAGAACACACTCTCTCTTCTCCTCCCTCTTCTTCCTCCTCTTCGTCCCCTAAGCACTCTTCAAGGCCCCCTTCTCCTTCTCCTCCGTCTCCTTCATCTCCTCTCGAGTCTCCCTCCTCCCCTTTCGCTCCTCTTGCACTCAATAGAACGTTGTCTCTGCTAGATGAACAAAGCTCTTTCATCCCCTCCTCCTCTTCCTCATCCTCTCCCTACTCCTCATCTTCTACCGCTCACCCTTCTATCTCTCCCTCCACTCTCGCTGTCCCTTCGTTCTCCGTCTTCCCCGACAAACACAGTGGGAGGGAGAGGGACTTGAGGCATGAGAAAGAGATGGAGCAGGAGAGAGAAAGGGAAAGGAAGATGGAACAAGGATCTTGTGGGTGAACTTGAGGGAAGAACCAGTTGTTTACTTGTCAGAGAAACCGTTCGTTCTGAGGGAGAAAACCAAACCGTTCGTCAATCTCAACGATTTCAGGGGAATCAGGTACTTCTCTTTTCACTTCTTGGAAACACACGTGCACACACAAACATTCATATCGTGCTGATTTACATCCTGTACATGAGTTCAAGAGTTTGGAATGATAACTACGAATAGGAATTATAATTATAATTGACCCACACGTCTGGAAATACCAACTCATCTCTCCCTGGTGCTTTTTTTAAATTTCTTTTCTTTTTATTTTCCTTTCCTTTCCTTTCCTTTTTCTCTCCTTGCGTTTCTCTTTTTGTCCTTTTTTTTCTTTTGTTTTTCTTTACTTCTCTTTGTTGTCTTCTCTTTGTCCTTTGCTTTCGTTGTGTTCGCACCGTCTCCTTTCTCGTCAAATCTTTTCGCCGTTTCGTTTCCCCTGCCTTCTCTCGCTTTTACGCTCCCTTTGGCTACGCTTCGCCTCTCTTTTCACCCACCTTCATCCTACCTATTTCACGCATTGATATGTCTCTTGTCTTTTTTTATGCAGCACTCGTCGTCTTCGTCGGATCGAAGAGAGATTGTTGCTAGATGTAGTAGAAGAGGCGGTGGAAAACGGAGGCAACGTTATCGTACACGAAGAGGTATCCAACCCCTCCTCTTCCTCCTCCTCTTCATCATCGTCTGAGCGGTCTCTTCGTGCAACGTGGACCTCCGCAGTTCCATTCGCAAAGGTCAAGAAAATAAAGGAATTGCAGAACGTCGTTAAGGATGGTCTCCACATTTCCCTCTCCTCCCTCCCCCTCGCCTCTGCCCCCGCTATCCCCTCTCACCAGCCCTCTTTCTCTCCCTCTCTTCTCCCTCTTCCTGGGTACGCTCCAACCCTTTCCACCTCCTCCGTACCCTCTATCCCTCCTTCTTCCCCCTTCCCCCTCCACCCTCTCAATTTGAATGACATAAAACACATCACCGATCTCACCACAGAAGCAAAACTCGAGCAGGAGGGAATTCCACTGAGGGGACGGCAAACAGAGAGAGGAGAAGAGGGGCGAGAGGAGGAAGAGGCAATGGAGATAGTGAAAGAAGGAGAACTCTCTGTTTCTTCGTCTTCTTCACAGCCCTTCTCTTCCACCCCATCTGCCTCCCTTGCTTCCGTTCCTCCGTTGACCTGTGAGCCCCTCTCCCTTTGATGAACAACGGCATAGACGTCAACCTGCATGCGCCATCCTCCTCTTCCTCCTCTTCCTCTTCTTCTTCAGCTTCTTCTCCATTGTTTTCTTCAGCTTCCTCTTCATCCTCTTCCGCGTTTGACTTCGTAAAACACCATAAAGAGCTTTATGAACTAGCATCCCAGTGTTATGTAAAGACGTCAAGAGAAGGTAATCGGAAAGCGCATGCATACACATACACACACCCTCGCATACATGTGGTATCCATAAATGCACGCAGTACTTACACCTGTTGTCTTTTACGTCTCTTTTTCTTCTTCTTTCTTCTTTCTTCTTTCCCTTTTCTTTCCTTTCCCTTTCCTTTCCTTTCCTCCCCCTCGCAGTGTTCCATTCTCTGCAAGAAAACGAAGGTTACAATGTCTCTGTGTACCGCGTTCCTCTCACAGCGGACAGCTCTGTCCGCTTCAAAGACGTCGACAAGCTGACGAAGATCTACATACCGCTCTCCTTCCCCTCACTCCCCACCACCACTCCCATCACCACTCTCACTCTTCCTCTTCCTCCCCTTCCGTCGCCCCCTCCCTTCCCCCACTGTCTCCTCCCTCTCGTCTCTCTCCTCCGCTTCAACGCATGCTTTGTCCTCCGCTTCGTGTTTATTTTCCCCTCTTCGCATTGTGTTGAATTGCCAACAGGGGAGAGGGAGATCAACCCTCGCCACCATATTTATGTTCCTCACTCAGAGCTACGTTTTCGGTCAATCGTTCAGCAACAACTTCTACGACAAGTCCCACAATAGGCTCTCTTCCCCCTCCCACTCTTCTTCTTCTTCCTCTGACTTGAGTAGATTCCTTGATTTCTATGGCGTTCGTCGGGTTCTCCGCTTGCTTGAGTTCGGATCAACGGCAAAGAAACAGGCCGATTGGGCAGTTGAGGTGTGTGGGGACGTGATCAACATGAAGAGCGAGGTCTTCAACAACTACAGAGACTTCATCTTCATCAAGCAGTCCAGAGAGAGTGACAGAGAGAGAGAGAGAGAGAGGGAGAGAGAGAAACAAAGAGAGGGAGAGAAGAGTGAGGCGGGGGATGCGGCGGGAACGGCTAACGCGAAGAAGGAGGATGGTCCCGGTATTAATGAGAAAAAGAAACAGGAGAGTCCGTTGTTGTCTTCTTCTTCTTCCTCATCCTCTTCATCAGCTGGGATCACTTCAAACACGTTGGGAGAGGGAGTGGAGGAGAGGGAGCTGTATGAGGAAGAAGACTCTCAAGAGCCTTCGCAGGTACCTAGACATCGTTTAGCTTCTCCGCTTACCTAGTTGAGCAGAGGGCAGCTGTTATGGAGAAGGTCGAGCTCATCTCTGGTGCACACCCCCACTCCCACTCTCTTCCTCCGCTTTCGCATCTACTTCCTTCCCCCTTCACCCAAAGAAAAGGGGTCTGCAAGAGAAAGGGAGAGAGGAGCGGAAGGGAGAGAAAGAGACGAGTGAATTTGGATGAACTCATTTCTCTACTTCTCCATAGATTGCTCCTCAACACATTCTCTAACTGGATGAGCAAACGATTTGACCTCAGAAAAACACGTACGGAATACAAACACATATACATTACATATACATATACATTACATATACATATACATTACATGCACATACACACACATACACACACACACACACATCCATATATATAATCCACACATTCAGTTGCCCATACGAATACATGTGTACATGCATGCGTATACGCACATATATATATGTATACATCTATTTCGACAACTCTCTCTCTTTATTTTACACACATTTGTATTTATATCTCTTTCGTCTCGTCCCGCTAACTCTAACGTTTCTTCTCTCTCCTTCCACCCCCCTCTCTTTCCACCCCCTCTCATTCCGTTTCGACCATTCTTTCCCTTTTTAATTCTCTTTGCCTCCCTTTGCTCCCTCTTTTCCTTCCCTTCTCTTTATCTCCCCCTACCTCTTTCTCCACCCTTTTCACCCCCGTGTTTCCTTCCTTTCATTGTATTGTTTCGTCCCCTCCACCCCTTTTTCCCTATCCATTCCCCCTCCCTTTCTTTTCCACTCTCTCCTTCCTTCCTCTCATTCGCAGTCGAGAGTCTCGACCTCTCAGTATACCCTATAATCGAAAACCTATGTGCACTGGGATCGAGGGACCAGAGGGTTGTGAAGAGAAGGGGAGATGTTATAGGTAAGCTATGTGTACTGAAGCTAGAATGCTTCCTCCCCCTAACCCCTCTCCCTACTGCGTCCTCGGCGCTTTCATCGGCGTTCCTGGTTTCCGCCCTGCCTCTTCCTTCCGTCTCAAACTCTCTCCTGCTCAAGTCGCTGCTATTCAATACGTAGTTGCAGTCACAAAAAAGAAAAGGGAGGCAGGGGAGAAAGAGAAAGAGAAAGAGAAAGAGAAGGAGGAGGAGGAGGAGAGGAGAGAAGACGAGGACTCGAAGTACGCAGTTGGGGTGAAGGAGAGGGAAGTGAACGCGAAGAAGAAAGACGACGAGGACGAAGAGGGGCAGGGCGCTGACATCCCTCTCCCACCCGTTCACCTGGAAGAGCGCGAGGGAGTCCGTCTTGTTGTGGGAAATGTTCTTTTCTTTTCGTCCCAGCCTTCTCAGAGAGGGTTTTCTTCCTTGTTGTCGTATATTCGGGATTCGAAGAAAGAGTATGACGACATAGCTACATACGTCAACTTGAGGTGCGCCTTCGAGGAGGAGAGAAGTGGGAAAAGCAGGGATATTGACAATGCGAGGGGGAAGAACTCTAGCAACAGAAGAAATGGGAAGTATGACCGCTCTCGTATGACCGACAGCGATACGTCTTCTTCCTCTTCCTCTCCCTCTCCCTCTTCTGAGTCATCGTGTGTCTCTATATGTCCCCCTTCCTCCCCCCCTTCCGAGACTGAAGTTCTGTGGGTAAACGTTAGAGAGGAACCAGTGCTGTACGTGGGGGATCTCCCTTCGTCCTGCGGAGTGCGCTGGATACGAGCTTTGTGATGGCCGAGCTGTCTAGAGGAGTTTCTCCGCATCTCCTCCACCACATCGAGAAGAGGATGGTGGCAGAAGCAAAGGACGAGCTGTATGGACCGAACGGACTCATCATACACGTTCAACACCCTTCTCAGATGCAATATGTCTTCAACAACATACTCTTCTCCTCCCTCGCCAACTCCCACTCTTCCGCTTCGGCACCCGCTTCCTCATCTGCTGTTTCGCTTGGGTCTAGTCTTTCTCTGCTTGGCCACTCGGCATCTCCTAATGTGAGGATTCTGGAAGAGAAGGGGGGAAGAGAAGGAAAGGAGGAAGGAGAGGAGGGAATGGGAGAAGTGGAAACAAAGGGAGAGGGAATGGAGGAAGGTGGAGAGGGCGCCTTGTGGGAGATTGAAAAAGAAGGAGAGGAGTGGTTGAGAAGGCAAAGGGAGAGGGAATGGGGGATAGAGGGGGGAGAAAGGGAGAAGGAAGGAGAAGAAGGGGAGTCAGAGGGAGAGAGGGAAGGAAGAGGGAGAGGGAGATGAGGCAGCTATAGGGATTGAAGGGACCGAGAGAGAGGGAGAGAAAGAGTGGAAGGATGTGAAGAGCGAGGGAAGGAAGAGAGGGGTGAAGGCGAGAGGGAGAGAGAGGGGAAATGACGCAGCAGAGGGCAGAAGAGGAGAGGAGGCCGCTTCGGCTCCATCCTCCGCTTTTCCTCCCCGTCCTCTTCCTTCAGATATCGACTTCTCATCACCTGCATCCCTCTCCACACCCCCTTGTTCTTCCCCTTCTCCCTTGCTATTCTCTTCACTCAATTATCCCCTCCTCATCGATTCATTTATCTCCGTCCCCCCTGCCCTCTCGTCTCTCGCCTCTCTCATCTCCACCTCCTCCCCTCCCCCATCTTCCTCCTCCCCCTCCTTCGTTCATCCTTTCCTCGTATCCCTTCGGTTGTAATCTCACCGAAATCGTGTTGTTCCAGCGCCCTCTTCTCTTCCTCTTCTTCTTTCTCTGATGAAGAGAGGGAGACAGAAAGAAAGAGAGAAAGAGAGCGGGAGAGGGAAAGAGAAAGGCAACGTGGTCTGGTGATGGGGATGGCTTTGAAGAATGAGTACATCCGCACTCACCAGAAGTTCCTAGTCTGCTCAACTAGACGTAAGTCATCCAGCGCCTCTTCCCACTCCTCTCCCTCCTACTCCCACTCTCACTCCAGCACTGCTTCCATTGCCTCCGACTCTGACGAAAAAGATCTCACCCTCGCTGGGACCCAAAATACCAAACAAACCCATTCCTCCTCCTCCACCTCTTTGCCATCTGCTTTGTTTGAGGATCCCTACAACTCCCTGCCTTCGTCTTTGCGTCCTCCTTCGCTCTCCTCTGCCTCCTCTCCCCCTCTTCCTCCCCTCTTTCCCTAGAGGAACCCTCTTTCTCCTCGTGCGAAGTGGATGGCGTGCAAAGGTACAAACTATACTCAGTTCTTCTTAAACCTACGAAAGACTGTTTCAGAGAGCAAGAGAGGGAGGGAGAAAAATTGAAGAAAAAGGAAAAGGGAGAGAAAGAAACGGACAAGGGGAGAAGGGGAAGGAAAGAACAAAGAACAAAGGTCCTGCCATCCTTTCTAGCTATGACATGGTGAACAACACTAAGGTACACACAATAGACCACGCTCAACGCTCTACGACCACAACCCTATGCGCACACACACACACATTCAGTTGCATATTCCCGATTACCCTCACATACTCTACACGGACACCCCTATGCACGCATGAACCACTCTCTTCGCGTCTACACTTGTATACATGCACGTACACACATATCTGCTCTCACACACACTCACGAACACCTACGCCCACCCAAACACACGACTAACTCTATTCTAATTCAACCATGCATTGACTTTCTTTTCATTCCTCTGTCTTTCCCGTTTCGATTCCCTCCAACCTTCTTCCACTCGCTTCTACCTCTCTTTCGCTCTCCTTTCTCCCTCCTTTTGTCTGCCTTTCTTTCTCCTTTTGTCCGTCGTTCTTCATCTAAGGTTCCGGGGGTATCAGTGCAGATGGTGCGTATTCCTTTTCAATCGGATGAAAGCCCCACAATCCACTCCCTCTCCGCGATGTTTTCGGTGCTAGACTCCACTCTGGGGGGACCGAGGTGCACTCACACACCGCTCTCCTTGATCAGGTCTTCTCCCTACGCAATGAGGGTGGGCGTGTGTTCGCATGGGAAGAATGGAGAGAGAGGAAGTTACAGCGGAGGAACCAGAGCGAACGCTTCAATAGACGGAGAAGAAGGCGACGCGAAGGCAAAGGGAGTGACTGAAGGGGAAAGGGAGAGGGAGAAGAAGGTCGAGGTGGTGGGCCTGCCTTTATTGGAGAAGAGGGTGGTGTTGAATTCGGAGAAGGGGGAAGGAGAGCTGTGATCGCCTCCGTCGTGGCAGTGCTGGTAATGTTGGCCAATGGAATTATCCCCCTCTCTTCCCTTCTGAGATCGGATACACTCCCCTCTTATATGGTCAAACCGAAACAACCCTTCTCACCCTCCTCTTCATCGCCTCTCCCCGCCTCATCTTCTTCTCCCTCTCCCTCACCCTTGTCTTCCGATGCTGACAAGGACTCCTCCTCCGTTATCGTCAACTCCCTTCCTTCCACCCACTCTTCTTCCTCATTCTTCTTCCGCTCCTTCTTCCCCTCCCTCGTCCGCCACCCCTTCGACCTCTTCCCCCTCTTCATCCATCTTCTTCAGGAATAGAGATAGAGGAATGTTCACTGGAGTTCTACAAGCCATCCGTGTTTTGAGACAAGGGAGAAGGTAAAGACTAACAAAAAAATATCCATGCACATATACATATACACATACATACACATATACATACACACATACACACATGCATACAAATGTTTATATACACATGCGTGTCTAATTCACTTACACACCCAATCCCTAATACGGACTGTGCTTATTTCTGTTACTCACGTACACACACACATTCGCACACTTTCGCACACATGCAACACACATGTATGTACATGTATCTCCCCTCATTCGTGTGTACAACCACAACCACAACCACAACAACCACAACGCATGAAAAACACCACTAACATCACCAGGGCAAAGGACGTGCTGGATTCCGCAATCAACGTTGTGGGGGAGGGAACTAATCTCTTGACTCTATTAGAGGAGTCAGCGGAGCGAGAGAAGAGGAGGGAAGGCGGTGCTGGGGGGAGGGGGACAGAGACGTCGATGGAGGCATGTCTCCAGCTTCCAAACATCTTTTAGCCTACATCAACCTTCTCTCGCTCAGCGTGTACATCACCGAGAGGACCCATGCGAGAGAGATACATGCGAAGGCACACTACGAGAGGAGGAGGAGGGCGAGGAGGGAGGGAGCGGAGATTGCAACGACTGAGGGAGGAGGAAGCAAGGGCGAACGGGAGGAGGCGGAGGGAGAGGCTAGCAGTGGGGATGAAGGCGACGACTTAGACCCCCACTCCCTTCACGCACACTCCTCCTGCGCATGCGCATATGACAACGGCACGTCCTCACCGTACTTCTCTTCTTTCTCTTCCAATGCTCCCTCCTCTTCTGTTTCTTCTTCCTCCTCCTCCTCTTCTTCTTCTTCTTCTTCTTCTTCTTCCTCCTCTGCGTGTTCATTCACCTACCCTTCGTTCTTAGAGTGGATGAGCAGCAGAAAGGAAATCGATTTTATCAGGCAAAACGTCATGGAGAA
This sequence comes from Drosophila quasianomalipes, assembly GCA_035043665.1. Lineage (NCBI taxonomy): Eukaryota > Metazoa > Arthropoda > Insecta > Diptera > Drosophilidae > Drosophila > Drosophila quasianomalipes. The sequence continues at coordinate 239,770 of JAWNMU010000158.1, read as the reverse complement.
TCCGAAAACTATGCTAACCCTAGAGTCCATCCCCGCTCTCTTTCCCTCCCCCACCCTATCGCTCTCACTATCACCCTCTTCCCCTTTCCTCCTCTCCTCTCCCCTCACCCTCCTCTCTCTTCGCCCAAATCAGTTCCTCTCTTCCCTTCAGAGACGGAAATGTACTAGTAAGTTAAACGCTCGCATACACTCACAACCACACACGCATACACATAAACACATGCTCATGCATATGCATCCACCTACTATCCTACTATCATACACGCTTCGTCTCTCCGTTTATCCATCTAACTGACCTTTCCTTCCGTTTTCATTGTCCCTTCCTTCTGCGCCACAATCATTTGCCTCTCCCTTCCCTCCCTTTCACCCCTTCCCTCCTTTCCTTCCCTTCCCTCTCTTCCCTCCCATCTATTATTTGCCAACCCATTAAGGTTCGGGGATCAATGCTCAAGTCCGATCTCTTCCATGGGATAGCGAATAACAACATCGTTAGTTCTTTTTCGTCTGTGCTCAACTTCAGATCCACAAACGCGTTCCCCGTCTTCGGTCTCGGAATCCCATCAGTCTCTTCCCTCCCCCTCGTTCTTCTCTATTTCTCCTCTCCCTCGTGTTCAACCGCCTCCGCCTTCACCCTCTCCTCCTGCGACACCATATACAAACGCACCAAACCTTCCGACTCCCACCCCCATTCCCCATACGCCCTTGCTCACTCTTCTCACCCTCCTCCCCCACCTCTTCCTCCTCTTCTTCTTCTTCCCCCTCTTCTTCTCATGCGTTGGGTTGTCCCTGGTCCTCTTTCCCTCATGACGTTTGTGTGTGCAGGTCTATTTCCAAACCAGAGGAAGGGACATGGTCAGATCGAAGAGACGACAACCAGGACAACGCAAAGCTCATCTTTGATATTGTTGCCAAGCACATCGCGTTTAAAGCGTATGCTTCCTATTCCCCCTCCCTCTTCTTCCTCTTCGTCTTCCTCTTCCTCTTCCTCCTCTCCTCTGATCCCGCCCCTTCTTCCTCTCCCTCCTGTTCTCTCTCTTCTTCCCCCGTACTGGTTCCCCGCCCCGCTCTTTTTCCTCTTCGTCACCCTTCTTGCCCCACACATCACCTTCGTCGTTCCCCATACCTCCCTCCTCTCGCTCTTTTCGTCTGCGACTGCTCTGCTAAGCATGAAGGTGACGTGTTATGGATGAACCTTAGAGAAGAACCAATCGTATACGTGAAGGGGAAGCCGTACGTGCTGAGGGACAGTCAGATGCCTTATGCGAACATCGAGAACACTGGTATTGTGAGGAAGAGAGTGGAGGCAATGGAGAAACAATTGAGAAGAGATATCATCACAGAGGCTTTGATATGGAGAAATGCCAGGGGAGGGGGAGTGCAGAGAGAGAGAGAGGTAAATCCGAGGAAAGGGACAGGGAAAGGGAAGTGGAAAAGGACGTGGGAGAGGGGAGGTCAAAGATAAAGCGTAAAGGAAGTACAAGGAAACAGGCGGAGGTGAAGGCACAGGCAGAGAGGGGAGAGACGAAGGCGGACACAGAGGGTAAAGAAGAGAGGAAGGAGGACGTGGGGGAGGAGGAGGTCACGGAGGAGGGGATAGAGAAGGAGAAGGCTGGGTGCGTTTTCACTGTACATGATGAAGACAGCACAGGAAGCCTTATTACTGAAAACATCGACTTCGCTTTTCAGTTCAACAAGCCATCCTCACTTGAAGGACACAGCGATCAAGAACTTGAAGAAGACGGAGTTTCGCAGCGTGAAGAAGTGGAAAGGAGTGGTGAGAGAGAACAACAAAAGCTGGGTGGTAAGGAGCCGGAGAAGGAGGGAGAGGAAGAGGAGGAATATGATGGTCGTGTGAGCGTATCTATGCTAGTGAGAGAGGGAGAGATGGCCGTGAGGAGAGCAGCAAGGGAGATCGCCGTGTTCAACAAGGTCACCTACTGTCTTTCCCTCCTCTTCCTTTCCCTTCACCATCCCTTTGTTTTCAGTTCTCTATACCCACACTTACCGAGGGAGAACAACGGAAAGGAAGGCAAAGCAGGGAAGGGGGGGAAGGGGAGAAGGAGAAGGCTGTCGAGGAAGAAGAAGAGGGGGAGAAGGAGGGGGAGGGGCAGATGGGGGAGAGGAGAAGAGAAGAGTAAGGAGGAGAGTGCGGATAGGGAGGGTAGGGGAGAGGAGGGCGAGAACGAGGAGGACGATGAGAGAGACGGAGAGGAAGAGGAAGAGGGAGAAGAAGAGGAAGAGGGAGAAGAAGAGGGCTTGAGTGGGATTGATAGAGTCAAGGATATGATTGAAAGAGGAGAAGGGGTGGAGGAAGAGGAGCAAGAGCAGGAGCAGGAGGAGAGAGAGAGAGAGGGCGAGGGTGAGGGCGAAGGTGAAGGGAAGGAGGTGGGAGGAAGAGAAGGAAGACGTGGATTAGAGAGAGAGGGGGAAGAGGAAGAGGAAGGAGGAGAAGGAGGAGGAGGAGGTGAAGAGGGAGCGTAAACGAGAGAAGAAGGAAAGGGAGAGGAAGAAAGAGAAGGACGGGGAAGATATTTTGAACTGGAGTGCGGTTGCGTCTATGTCAGCTGCAAGCGCCTCTCCTTCCCCTTCCCTTTCCTCTCCCTTCCGCTCTTCTTTCCTTCCCCCTCTGCCTCCCCCTCCTCTTCTCTCCCCACCCCTCTACTCCTTCTTACTCCAAATTTAAAGCTCATTCGTCCCTTTCCTCGGCTTCTCCCCTCTCCTCCACTACCTCGCCCTCCTCCTCCCGCTCTTCCTCCTCTTCTCTCTTCGTAAATCCTCCCTCATCGGCACCAACTCCTACTTCCTCTTCCCCTTCGTCTCCCTCTGCCACCTCTTCCCTCTCATCTTTATCTTCCTTCCCCTCCTTCGCTTCTCTTTCGCCTTGTTATTCTCTCTCCTCTGACTCCCCCTCCCCCGTCCCCTTCTCTTTCCCCTTTCCTCCGTCCCCCTCCTCCCCCTCCACTCCTTCTGCCCTCTTCTTCCCCCTCCTCTTCCTCTCTCTTATCTCCGATGGTTTCATTTCTCAAATTGAAAAAGAAGAAGAAAATATCTTCCTCCGAAAGCAGTCTCAATTTGAAGAGCTGTTTAGATCTTCTTCGCCCTCTTCTTTCTCCTCTCCTTTCTCTTCCACACCCTCTTCCACACCCTCTTCCACCCACTCTTCCACTCCCTCTTCTTCTTCTCCTCGTGGCCCCCCTTCCACTTCGTCACCTTCCTCTCCTTCCTCTCCTTCCTCTCCCTCCTCTCCCTCCTCTCCCTCTCCCTCTCCCTCTCCCTCTCCCTCTCCCTCTTCTCTTGCCTCGGTTTGCTCTTCTCTTGATCTCCAAATATCTTCTGACCCCCACTTCTTCTCCCTCCTCCGTCTCTCTCTCCCAGACTCATTCGTCTCGTCCTTTCCCGCCCTCTCTCTCTCTAAGTCGTCCGTCCAGTCTGCAGTCGAGAGAGCAAGGGAGGCCACCGCTTCTCTCTTCTGTCTTAAGCGAACCCTTCCCTTTGACTCCCTCGTCCACTCGCTTTCCCTTCCCTTCAATGCCCACTTGTCTGCCGCTAAGGCCCTCGCTTCTCTCTCTCCCTTTTCCGCTTTTTCTCTTGATCTCTCCCACTCCCCTCTTGCTTCCCTTTCGGCTCCTCCCTCCCTCTCCTCGCTCGCTCTCCCCTCCTCCCCTCCCTCTTCATCCTCTTCCTTCTCCTTCTCTTCTGTTTCCTTCCCCACTTCGGCCCTAGAAATTTTGCTTCCCCCATCTCCCACCTCCTTCTCAACCTCATCCCTTGGTTTTGTGTCTGGCGACGACCTCGTCTCCTCCTCCCCCGCTCCTTCTCACTACCAGACAAGCATTCGAATGTGGAATTTCCGTCACTTATCTCATTCGAAAAGCCATGTTCTCCTCCTACTTTTTATCTCTATCCTGGACCCACTTGCTTTCGCTCAAGTCCGCTTCTGCCTCCCCTTCACCCACTTACCCCCCACTTCTCACTCTCTCTCTCTCGCTCCCTCTTCGTCCCCGCTATACTCACCCTCTCCCACCTCCATACCTCCTTCTTCATCCCTCTCCTCTTCCCCCGTATTGCCATCTCCCCTGCCCACCCTGTCTCCTTCTCCCTCCGCCTTTTCGTCTTCTGCCCCCTTTGCTCTCTCCTTGCGCCCCCCTCTTCGTCCCCCTCTCCTCTCCCTCTTGCTCTTTCTTCCTTCTCTCTTCTCCTCGATCTCCCCCACCCAGTATCCTCCTTTAAATACGTCCGGACACCGATCACTGATGAACAGGCACCTAAGTACGTCTCTTTCCTCACTCATATTTCCCTTTCTTTAGTTTCCCTTCGTCTTAGCTCCCTATCTTTGTTTGCACCCGTTTCCACCCTCTTTATTTCTCTATCAGTATCTCTTCTCTCTCGCCTTCTCTACTTCATTTTGAATTCTCTGTTTGGAAGTATTATAATAATAATTTATGTACGTATGCGCACGCTTGTCCACACATGTATGCCTCTTCTTCCCCTGTTCCTTCCCTTGTTCTCCCTTGCGCTCGGTTGACTTCTCGTTCTCCTTACTCCTCTCTCGTTCAGTCCCGAAACTATATCCGTGATGCTAGAGGAGTTGATGGAGAAGAAGCAAGAGCTTCTCAACGGAAGACTAAACATACTCATGAACTGCCAGGTACATATACGTCCATGCTCACATACTTATACATACGCAGGCACTTACGTGGGCACACACGCTCATAGAAATACACGTGCATGCATACGCGTGCATATTTACTTCCAGATACACATAAACATACACATACCCGCGCCTACGCTAACGAAGCGTGACTTGTGCGTTGCATATCTTTACACGTATCTAATCCAATGCTCACACACGCACATCTATGCTTACTGCGTCTACCCGCAATCCACTTGTTTCCGGTTCGTTCTTTTCTAGATGGGGAGGGGCAGGACGACGACCGGGATGGTCATCGCGGTGCTGTTCGCTTCTCAAGTCCTAATTGACGCCGCTGTCTCTCCGTCTTCCTCCTCGAACCCCCTCTCCCTCCGTCAATCCTTTTCTGCGTCTTCGTCTTCCTCCTCTTCCTCCTGGTCCTCGATTAAAAACTCAGACGATAAAAGTAGGGAGGAAAGGGCTGGGGCGGTGTGGCAGCAGAGACTGCTGAACAGGAGGATATCGGCCATCCTTTCTCTCTTGTTGAAGGTTCACGTGAAGGAAGAGGTAGGGGAGTTGCTGGAGCTAGTCCAGATGAAAAAGGACAGGGAACAAAAGCTCAAGGAGGAGGAGAAGAAGAAGGAGGAGGAGAAGAAGAGGGAGGAGGAGAAGAAGAAGGAGGAGGAGAAGGAGAGGAAGGAGAAAGATGAGAAAGGAAACATGACGAGTATTACGATCACGAGGGCGGGAGAGGAGAGTGCAAAGAAAGTTAGAGAGCTGATAGAACGTGAAGAAAACGACTCGGACAGCGAAGAGGACGACTCGCCTTCCCCTTCACCCTACCCCTCTCCCTCTCCCGCCTCCCCTGCTGGGCTACCCGCTTCATCCTCGTCTTCCTCCACTTCAACCTCTTCTGCCTCCGCTTCGGTGCGATCGTCAGAGGCAGTGGAGATGGAGCAGTGCTCGGCTGGGTGGTACCCCGACGTTAAGACTCTGGTGAAACTGCTTCCTGATGGAATAGACGTGAAGGCACAGACTGACGTCGTAATTGACCTGTGCTCCACTATGCAGAACCTTCGAACGATCATCTTCAACATGCAGACTCTGGCTGCTAACGTCTTAGAGTCTAAGAGAAAGGCCATTGAACGCAAGGGGAAGGTAACAAGTTTACGATTATAGAAATAGAGAGCTACGCGCTACGAGATTACGCATCCTGATGTGCTCACACCTATCTATATACGACACATGATACAAAGACTGATTGTTATACATCTACATGCATGCTTGCACAATTTCACACACGATCTTCACTCAGTGCCCAACATGGCGCATACCCTTCTATGTTATTCCCCTCTCTTTCTTTTCTTTTCGCTTCATCTACTGCTCTCTTGCTCTCTTTTTCCATTTCCTCTCTCCGTCTGTTTACCTTTCTTACCCTCTTTCCCTTTCTCTCCCTTTTCCCCGCTTTCGCTTCCCTTCTGCCTCGCTTTCTTCCCCCACAGAACTTCTTGATCAGATACATCTTCCTGATCCTCGTATGCGCATACGTCAGAGAACAGTATAACAACAACTTCGAGTTCCCTTTCCACGAATGGTTATACGTAAGTTTTCGTTTTCTTTGCCTTTCCTTTCTGTTTTTCCTTTTTCCCCTTTCCCTTTCCCTTTCCCTTTGCCTTCCCTTCGCCCCCTCTCTCCTTTCTTCTCCTTCCTTCAGGTGCTCTACTTTTACCATCATCTTCTAACAATGTCTTTATACACGCATACAATCCCTTTTCCCTATTCTCTCTCCTTCCCTCCCTCCTTCTCCTTCCCTTCACTCCCCTTTCCCGTCCGCTTCTCTCCGTCCTCTTTTACCTCTCTTCGTTCCTCTTCCTCAACCCTCCTCCTTTACCTCCCTCACCTCCCCCCTTCTCCGTCCCTTCCCATCCCCTTTCTCCGATTCCAGTCAATGCCCGAGGTTCTCAATTTGATTGAAAACGTCTCCTTCCCCCTGCGCCCTCCACCTAACCTTTCCCCCCTGCGCCCTCCACCTAACCTAACCTTCTGTCTACCGTCTAACCTTCTGCCTACCGTCTAACCTTCTGTCTAGTGTCTAACCTTCTGTCTACCGTCTTCCTGGCATTGACCTGTTCTTTTGCCGAGCTCTATGTACACAGGTGTGCGTGCGTTCGACTGATCGTATATCCGCAGTCCAACACTATATATCCTATCGTTTATGTTTTTTTTTTGTTTTAACAATGCGCTTATTTATTTTGTTTATCAATCGATTGTTCTATTTGTGTCCTCCGCACCTCTTTTCTTGTATTACAGTTTTAATACACATTGTCGTGCGTACAGGTACGCAATGTTGAATATGAGAATTCGACTATTCACACGCAATGTGTTATTTCGGTGTCTGAGCTATTGAGCTTACTCACCTTCATTTATTTGATTGTATTGCACTTTTATTTGATTTTTTACCATTTCAGCGTGTGTATACATGCGAGAAGGATGGCGTGTAATTTGTATTTGTATTTGTATTTGTATTTGTATTTGTATTTTTGTATGTGCATTGATGCCGGTATGCATATTTTGTTTATCAGTTTGTTTGATAACCCATCATACAGCAAAGTGTCTTTTCTTATTTATTACTATTATTTATTCAAACAGTTGTGTATTGGCTTTGGGAATATGCTAGCGTGCAATGCACGTGCATGCTCTTAACAGCTCGTCTTTGAATCATTTCATAGGCTTAGCAACACGGGATTATGGATTATGAGTATGTGTAATTTATTGTTCTATTTATTTTCACTTCATTCAACAAAAAATAAATGTTTAAGGTTTACTACTCATTCACGTGTCTTTAAAACAGTTTTTACATGAATGCTAGTTTGATCACAAGTGACTGGCGAGGATAATCCGTTTTGAATACTTCTCATGAAAAAGAATCATACATGCAATGCTCTGGGTGTTGTCGAGTAATAAAAATGTAAGCGTCGACAAACGAATACGAAACTAAGCAGATCAAACTGAGAAAAGAAACGTAGATGCATCGAAGTAGATGTATAAGCATGCGATTGGTTGAGTTAATATATGTTTAAGTTGTACATGCGTACAGCAGTGAAGTAGAGAGTGACTGGGTTGGCGGGAGGAGACAAGCAAGAGGAATCCGAGAAGAGCTCACAGACAGTCCAAAGAACTCCAAGGAACCGTGAAAAGGGGACAGGGAACAGATCAGTTAAGGAGAAAGAACACGGCGAATGGATACCCGCGTAAAAACAGCCTAGTGACAGGAAAGAAAGAGAACAAAAAAAAAAAAAAAAAAAAAAACGAACGGGACAACAGAAACTGAAAGGAAAGGAAAAGAAAAGAAGACGAGAAAGAAACAAAAGGTATTGCGAAAGGTATTGCGATCGACGAGAGTAGAGAACAGAGGAAGATTGGGAGTGTTATCGGGTGAGAATATTGTACAGGCAAGGGAACGATAAGGGACTATGGGGGAAAGGGCAGAGGGGTGGGCGAGAGAGAGAAGAAGTTACGATAGAGAGAAAGAGAGGGAATGAGAAGGTGGTGGCGATGGATCAGCAGTGGCTCCAGTAGATCATTGAATAGGACACGTGTTGCACTCTCTCTGCTCCTCCTTTTTCTTCGGTCTCTCCCTTCTCTCTTCCGCCTCCGTCGCCATGTATACAGACACTTCCGGAGTGCACGATAAACCCTCTCGCATCACAGTCCACCAGAGCTGAAGCGAAAGGTAAGTGAATGCGCAGGTGAGTGAGGAAGAGTCAGAGGAATGGGCAACGTAAAGAGGAAAGTGCGAGTGTGGAAGGAGAAGGGGAAAAAGGAAAAGAAAAAAGGGGAAGGAGAAACGGGAGAAGGGAAAAGGGAGAGGGAAGGGGGAAAGGGGGAAAGAAAAGGGGAAAGAAAAGGGGAGGCAAATACGGCAATGGAGGAAATGTTAGAAAAAGATAAAAGTTAAGTCAAGTATCGGGCAGGAAGACTAGAAATGAACGGTGGGGAAAATCATGGTGCAGATGTGAAGGAACTGAGGGAGCAGAAGAGAGAGAATGAGGGAAGCAAGAGACAAGGGCGGCGGAAGAAAAGGGGTAAAGCGAGAGGAAAGCAGAAAAAAAGAGGGGCAACACAAGATAAGGAACATATATGCACCTCTTCTACTCCAACGTTTCTGGCAAAGTCACAATGGATGGGAGGTAGGTGCCCTACGGAGGAAGACACGTCGGCTGTAGAGGCAGAGAACCCGTAGCTTAAGAGAGTGAGGAGATCACTGTCCCCCGAGACACTCACGCTCCCATTCGAGTGGGAGTCCTCGAAGAACGTGAATGAAGGAATGTATGAACCCCTGCCCGTATCACCGTCGTTGTAGATCATGATCACCTTTAGAGGAGCTATTGTCTGCGAACCATGAAACCGACTACCTCTCTCATGCAAAGACTCCTCCTCCTCTTCCTCCATTTGCTCTGCTGTCAACTCTACATTCAGCAAAAAATACATTATGCTCAGAAGCTTTGCCTGCATTGCGTAATAATGTGCAATATGTGAGTGTTAATGGTTAGAAAAAGTTCATAATTCTATCAAGTAAGAGATCCAAGAAAGAAAATGCATGCAGCTCGCATAGCAACATACGATCAAGGTTAACACTTACTATTCTAATTGAACTGACATCATCAGTATACACAATAGCTACCGCATCTATTCCTTGCAAGAAGTTGATTATCAAGTCTCTGACTTCGGGGTCGCGGATTTGTTTAAATGATGTTTTTTCAATGTAAGCACCCCTCAACTCTGTAACGAAAGGGTCGTCACAAAATGCTTGGAACTTTTCCTTTAGCCCCTCCTTGCACTCCAGTAACTCATTCATATAAACGTCATCTATTCCCGGGGTATCGATAATTTCGATGTTTCTTGTACAGTCTGCGTAAATACAAGAGTCATAAGTTGGTATGTACTCTTTTCCTAAAGATCGTGTAATAGTGTTCGCTAGGGTCGTTTTTCCTGTTCTTTTAGCGCCGGTTAGCAAAATTCGATAAGGTTCTGAGCCTTCTGCATAACTCATCGTCGAATTTCCTTTTGAATTAAATAAATATTGAACTAAAAAACTCTACCTTTTGGATCCTGTAAATGTGAGTCCTACAAATAGAACATGAGATTTTTTCGTTCACCCCTTCCGCACTTGAATCAAATGATGCAAGAGTCGGTGATATACTCCACAAAGCAATGCATAACTTACATTTGTAAATATTTTGTGGTGACGTTTAAGTGGGCATCTGCTGATACCATCAATAACTTCGATTTTTGCTGAGTGTATTTTCCAGTTGGCTTGTTCTTTCGTTTACGTTTACTAGTTTGTTTTTTTGACGCATGAAAATACGTTATTCGCTTTAATGTAGTAAAGATTCCAATTGCATACTAGATTAGTGACATTTAAATATTAAACGAGTGTATTTGCATCATCTCTCTGTATGGTCGCATACCTATTCATGCGTTTTTTTCTTTTTTCATTCTTTAAATGAAAAAGCTTAGGCTCCAACCAGATCAATAAAACTACAACTTTCTTTCAATGAATGTTAGATATAAGTTCGCGTACTTCTCTTGTTACCTTCCCGTATAATTGTAGATCCTGGGATTGGTTGTGAAACATATAATATTATATGCGCTGTTAGTATTGTATAAAATAATGAAAGTGGTCAATCAATTCAAGCATTTCTAAAGCGTGATTCGTTCGCATGTAAAAACGCGTTATTTGCGTAGATATTAACAGGTATAAATGGAAGAAGCACGTGTGTCAAAGGATTCAAGAGAAAATTATACGTGTGGAAAGCTAGATGGTTGTAAAAAGACTCGGGTAAAAGGCACTCCTCACCCAAAAAAAGAAATTCAGCTCTCGGAGGAGACCCACTCATCAGAGACTGTACTCCTTGAAGACACGTCTGATGAAGTTGAAGGCATCTTATACCGGAGGGATGACAAAAGAGCCAGTAACATGGAGAATAGAGAGAAAGGAGGCAAAAAGAGGAGAAGAAGCGATTGCTGCGAGTCCCCCATAGTCAGCCACTCCGAGTTTCAAGAAGAGAGGAAAAGGGAGCGTGAAGAGCGCAGAATAGGTAGGATTTTGAAACAGAGAGAAGCTATTGCTTCTACAGAACCTATTGAGGAGATATTAAAGCACACAACTCCTAGCAGGAGAACACAAGCTCGGTCTCTCTTCCCCTCATTCTCAGACAAAAAGTCCGAGAGCGAAGGGAGAAAGGGAGTATTGGGGGCCAAGGAGAGTGCAATCTCATCCGCAGCCTCCTTCAAGAATCCCCTGTATCAAGTACAGGGATCGTGATCAGTGATGAAGAGCCGATGGAGCCCAAGTCCTCGCTTCTTTCTCTGTACCCCACCTACGCCTCGCCAGTAAAGTCTTCTAAGAAGGCTAAGCTCTTAGAGGAAATCGATGCGATGCTCACTCCGGTCGTGTCGACTGCGAAAGGAAAGTGGGCAAGAAGCATCGTGAAGACTCCGCTTACAAACGATAGTCTCTGCAAAGGCGTGGCTAGAATGGGTTTGGAAGAGGAGTTATCGAAGACTGAGGGAGGGAAAAACAGCAGAAGCAGTTATGTTAGCGCGAATGGAAGAATGCGAAGGGAAGTAAGCCGAACTCGAAGGAAGATACGCGTGTTCAGAGACGAGGAAACAGAAGGAGAAGACGATGAGACAGAGGAAAAGGGGAGTGAAGGGAAGGGACAGGAAACGCTAGGCTGGGGCAGAATGAAAATAACAATAGAGAAGGGAGTGGGAGAGGAAATATGGTGGCGCAGGAGACTCCCAAAAAAGGGTTCTTGGCGAGGTGTTGGAGCTCCATGCAGAAAAGAGGAGCGGCAGATGCATTGGCGACGCTGCTGAACATGCGAACAAGGAGGAGCAGCGGGAGAAGTGGCAAACACTGGGGAAACAGTTCTGAGAAGAGAAAGGGAGGAACACCTTCTGTCGAAAAGAAATTAGACGAAGCTGAGGAATACTGCAAGTATGCGAATAATGAAAGGAAAAAGCGGTGTGCAGGGAAAGGTATGGACAGTGTCACCATCCCAAACCTCTCTTACACGGATAGGCTATCAACCCAACTTAGAGACACTGCCCTCAAAAATGAACTGTGGGAGGCTAAAAATAACGGGGAGAGGAGTCTGTCCCACAACGCTCTAGAGGAATCTCGAAAACACTCTCGAACGCAAGGGGAAAGCCAACGAAGACATGCAAGAGTTCTTCTCGCACAGGCATTGAAATTCCTGTGAAGGACCCTAAGAGGGTAAAGGAAGCCAGGGAAGTGACGAATCGGAGCAAAGAAGGTAGAAGGGGAGACAGAAGAGACGAAGATGATCAAAGGGACTGGGAATTCGACTTTATTGATTCCATTGAGCAAGAGGCAGTGCAAATGATCAGAGGGGGATAGTGGGTGCCAGAAGCAACAGAGTGAGGTTTCAAAGGAACAAAAGAAGATAATAACAACCCCTGTTTGCAACATGAACAGTTCGGGGAATATGCCTAGAGGTTTGAAGATCAGAAATGGTAAAGACAATCCAAACAGAATGACTGCTCAAATATTGTTCAACAAGGGTTCAACAGACACGACTTTATACCCCACCAAGAAATCCTCATACTCATCTCCTGTCTCTCTGGCCCTCCTTCGTGCTGTGAGCCATAACTTCCGTTTTAGCCCCGCTTCTGAAAGTGCGATTGATCCCTTTGCACAAAATGAAAATGACGTTGACCGCTTATGGTCTTCTATCTGAAATGTGTTTGTGTCAGCCTACTTATTAATTGTGATTTGTATTTATTGGATATATTTGCTTCAACTGGGTATATTTGCAATTTAAGAGTTCGCGCAGATGCAGGAGTGAATGTGCACATATATAGGCGGCATACGCTGTCTGACTCACAGAAAAAGAAAAAAAAAGGAAGGAGGGGACATCCATTAAGAAATGCATCTTTATGCAAGAATATTAATGGCACGTTCAATAAATCAAGGATTGTTATCTAAAACAGACTTGAAAAAAAAAAAAAAAAGCGCGCACTTCTGCTTCTATTTGATGTCGCATATATCCAACAGAATCGCTCTAAACCAAAATAACGACATCTATGTACATAGAAAATGAAGTAAATAGGTAGAAAGAAAAACACAAACTAGATAGAGAAATGTTTTATTGAAGTATTAAGCACTTATGTCCTGCAACATTTCCTCTCCCCACCCACAGAAAAGCAAAAATCTTCGTTTTCTCTACATCAATGAAAATATCAGCAAAAAAAAGATATTTTTATATACATATTAAAATTTGTTAGTATAGAGTATATTAAGGGGAAATTCGTAATGAATAAGTGTTCTTAATACTATCGTACCTTTCAAGAAATATTTAATTGATTCATATTCAATTTGTGTGATTCACTTTTAAATTTTTATATTTATTTTCCACTAATTTTAGCATTTTTTTGATGTTCGCTATCTCTCCTTGCTTGGGTATTTGGGAACATTTGTGTGGTGATTAATTCGCAAATATAGAGAAATGCGTGTCATCTGCTGCTTACGCTCCTCGCTGTTGTCGCTGGAAACGAGAACCCTTCTGAGGCAGACGTTCGCACCATCCTCGAGTCCGTTGGAGTTGAGGTCGACGGAGAGAAGCTCACCAAGTTCATCGCTGAGGTTCAAGGGCAAGGTACGTGATTAGCTTCGATTTGGTCTCGAATTTATGTACATACATAGCTTTATGCTCTACATCAATGTTTATGGAGACTCGAATTTTCACGCTCGCCAGCATTCCAATGTTGACGGTGTTGTATAGATGTGTACTGTACCACTGCATACGGTTTATTTTTCTGTATCTCACAGGACCTTGACGAGCTCATCAAGAAGGGAGAGGAGCTCCTCGCCTACCGCCCCCGTTGTCTGGAAAGGCCGCTGGAGCTGGATCTGCCTCTGGATCTGCCTCCGGATCTGCCTCTGGATCTGCTTCTGGTTCCGCCTCCGGATCCGCTTCCGGATCTGGATCTGGATCTGGATCTGGATCTGACTCTGTAAGTGAATTGCTATTCTTCTCTTCCTCTGCATATACATTGATATTACCCTCGTATGTCTGTCGCTCTATCGGTGTCTTTATACTGCTGACTAACCTTTGCTTCTCTGTTGCTCCATATTCAATATTCCTAGGGAAACGGAAACTTCTCCCTCTTTGACTAAGTCAATTTAGCAGAATAAAGCATTCTCAATTTTTAAATACTTTATACTTGAATCTTTGGGTGCTTAGAATAGTACTAGCGTGTGACTCAATTATTATAGCTATATGCATGAGCTTGCAACTTGAACGTATGATAGAAATTGTTTTTTTTTATACCAGGTCGCTTCCGTTGGAATAGAATAGTATAGCAAGCATGTTTAGTTTAGATCAACGAAATGACTAGGCTGTGTTAGATTAAAAGCTGCGATAGAAAATGTAGATAACCACGTGGTACTTCGGAGTTCAAAAGTAAAACATGTGCTTTTCTAAAGGGTTCTTTTTTTTATTATATTATTAATTGTGTTGTTGCCGTATAAGGTGGTTTGTCTTTTTTTCGTTCGTTTTAGACATAGCAAGACTGAAGTCGTCCGTCTCGTTAATCTTCAAGTGGAAGTGCAGCAAAATTACTTGTAATCTGAGAATATGTGGTGATAGATAGCCTATGCGACCAGAAGCATATAAGGAAAATAAAAAGATTAAAACAAGCTGAGGTAAGAAAAGACAATGAATAGAAGATATGTTGAATAGAAGATATGTTCAATAGAAGATATGTTGAATAGAAGATATGTTGTATATACATATGCAAGTACGCGTGTCTCCGTATATATTGAATCAACTAGGAGATGTAGAGGTGGAGATAGAGGGAAGGGAGAATCAAGGAGAACGGAAGTTACTGTGCCTGTTCTCCTACGCTTTCCAGGATCCTCTTGATGTTGTTACATAGACTCTTGTGTACGTTGGGATCAAGCCTGGAGTAGATGTTTTTGAGCGCAGCCACCCACTTTCCCTGAGTCTCCTTGTCGACATCTGCGATTTCCTTGAAGGAGGAGAAGAAGGCGAAGGCTGACATCTCATTTACTCTTCCAATGTTGACGCAACAGTCCTGGAGAAGCTCGAGTCCCTCCTGAGTGGCGACGCTGACCTTCCTGTTTCCTCCAAACGCTCTGGAGAGGCTGCGGGAGTGGGAAGCAAGAGAGTATTTGAAAAAGTCCTCGGCAACGAGAGCCTTCACCCTTGCTACTCCGTCTCTTCCTCCTGCTCCACACACTGATGAGATGTAGTGAGCGAGGGAGTCTGGGTGGGTGACGAGGGCCTGCTTGATGGCGGAGACACACTTCTCTTTATCGGTGTGAGAGAGAGTGGTGGGGCGGAGCTCAAGGACGGACGTAACGGAGAAGGAGGAGGAAGGGTTAGAAACGAGGGGGGTCAACTTGGGGGGAAGCGTTCCTTCTGCAGTGAGTGAGGGAAGTGAGAGGAGGAGGGAGAGGGCGTAGATCTTGTCGCTCATGAAGTCCGAGTCGAAAAGATCATTGATGATAGCCATAATATCAACTTCCCTGATATTCGCCTCAGCCACCCTCAGTTGCTGCTGGTGGTGAGATAGTCCATCTCCTGCAGCGCCAGAGTCAGAGGCAGCGGCAGCAGAAGAAGAGGTGTCGAGCTTTCTCTGGTAGACGTAGTTGGCGTAGATGATCGAGCAGAGGTATCTCTTAAACGCTCTCTCTCCGATCCCGTGTTTGATATCTCCTGTTCTCTTCTCCTTCGCGTTCAGTGCGTTGAAGAGATTGAGTATGGCTGAAGAGTAAGCTCTCCAGAGCTCTTGCTTCATCACGACGCTAGAGTCGGAGATCGCCCAGTACTCTGTGGGGTACTTGTCGCTTGACTCTTCATCGCTCAGGATAGAGGCGATGCCTCCCAAGTCGCTGGAGGAGAGAGCGGAGAGCACAGTGGAATCAACAGGGAAGTCGTAGGCTGAGCGGGGGAGAGCGGGAGACGAAGGAGCGGAAGACATGGAGGAGGAGTAGGAGGAGTCCTTGAGGAAGGAGAACAACACCGATCCCACCACCCTCACGTACTGAGAAGGAGAGGGGTGCGCCACGAGCGCAGAAGCAGAGGACGAAGCTGGGGAAGAAGCTCTGTTCGCAATGAGTGTGCAAATGACGGCATCTCTCTCCTTTCCGGAGATACCCTTGAAAGCGAAAGCTCTGTTGATGTCGTCGTCATCCCCGATAGCGATGTTCTCTTTCTCCTGCTCCTTCTCTCCTGTGTACTCCACCTCTCCGAAGAAACTCCACTCCCTCGCGACGGACACGAAGTCAGGGCAAGCAGAGATGTCAGAGAAGACAACTGAGTGGTGGTCAGTCTTGGTGATGACTATTCCCTCCACTTGCTTCTTGCCTTCCACCACAACCGCGACCTCAACGGGAAACACCCAGGGCTCGTTGAGGGGGAAGGGGTGGGCCTCTCTTCCCACCTGCGAGAGCGAGAGAGTGAGTTGCTTGGACTCGGCATCATAGGAGTATGAGTAATGGAGAGAGGGATGTGAGGTCCTCTTGAGCCACCCTGCACTCACCTTGTCGATTAGCTTCCCTCCCTCCGTCTTCAACACAGTCCAGTTCAGGATCGCCTTCTCCTCCTTCTCCAAGTCCGTCACGGCCTCAGAACCAGTGCTTCTGCCTGAGAGAATGTAGGAGTGGGTGGAGTTCACCAAGGTCTCTGCATGAGATACCGTCTTCTTCTTCCCTCCCTCTTCCTCCTCCTCCGTCCACTCTCTGTAACTGCATCCTTGCTTTCCGAGGTACTCGACGACGCCATCGCTGGCGGAGGCGGAGGGGAGGTGGAGGGAAGAGAGAGTAGGAGTGCTTCCTCCTCCTTGACTTTGAGCTCGAGACCGATCTTCATACAATCCATCCAGTGGGAGGTAGTTGCGTTGCTGAACTTGAAGCACTCGTGGTAAAGGTGGAGCGCGAGGTGGAAGTGCTGGTTGCGGAGGAGAGAGGCGATCATCCTGACCACCTCGGGGGCTTTGCTGTAGGTCATGGCCGAGATGAGCTCTGTCGTGGAGTTGAATCCGTTGGGTTCTACTGCCATAGAGGTGGGTCCGTTGTCAACGGAAAGAGGACCCGAAACAGGGGAGAGGGCGTACTTTACTATCGCAAGACGTCTGCTCTTAGGGCCAAACAATACCTCACTACGTAGTCTCTCTGCGAACACAGTCACAGCCTCGTTCAGCCAAATCTCGAAGGGGGATTGACCTGAGAAAGAAGGGGTGAAAGGGCAGAGAAACAATAGAGGGAGGGGCGATAGGGGAAAGATAGAGAGTAGTGGGAATGGGTTAGAATTATATAGGAGAGTGGGGGGAGTGTATAGATTTCTGCGTATGCATATTTATGTACATATGTGTATATATAAATCGGATGTATGTATTTCTATCTCAGCGTCTCTCGCTCTTTGAGTCATTATGCTGTCTCTATTTGTATCGCTCCACACTTCACATCTGTGCAACTCTCTTTTCTTTCGTTAGTCCCACTCGTTGGTTTCCTTGTTAATTTCTCTCGAGAACCCTCCTTTTTCCCCCAAGCTTACCAGTGACCTGAGATCCATTGATGTTGTGGTAGTATTCGTGGATCTTAACTCCCTCCATGTAGACGTATTCCCCATCAAGAAGGTAGTTCGAAGGGACTATCCTTGAGGACATGATGGTTGTGTTTCCTACGTTCTCCATTCCTCCGTAGTTGCTATTTTCCATCGCGATCTCTCTGTACACCTTGTCTTTGTAAGCGTATCCAAGCCCATACCCCTTCGTCTGCTTCAGTTTGGCATACAGCGCATCGTCTGCGATCACTCCGTTAGTGTCATCGTTCTCGCCCGCAGTCTCCCCTGCCTCCTTCCTCTTGAGCTCTCTCTCCCTGATGGCCTCGATAACCCCTTCGAGTCTCTGCTGGGTCTCCTTGTTGTCTTTCCTCTCGTCGTCCTCCCACTCCTCTACCCTCTGCTTGAGCTCTGACCTCACCTCCTTCACTCTCTCCTCTAACTCCTGCTCTCCCAGCGCCTGGCCTAGGATGTATGCCTCCCTCTCCTTCTCTGAAAAATAAACACTGACGTCCACATCATCGGGAAGGTCAAAGAACACCTCCTCTTCCTCTGCCCCTTCAACCTTCCCCTTCTTCTCGTGAATGGGACCAACGCTGATCTTGACTCCCTTCTCTCCTCTCTTCTCTTCGAGAGCCTGAACAAGTCCATCTCTCTTCTCGATCAGAGCCTCAATCTCCTTCCTCTCGCCCCTCCTGTCCTTCACACAAGCGAGGGGGCCCATGGAGGTGTAGACCCAAAGAATCGAGTGGTACAGCGCAAAGAGCGCAGAGACGGCGTGAGAGGGCTGGACAAGGTTGGGGAAGACAAGGAGGTCGATGAAGAAGGTCTTTCCGTTGGGATACTCCACGGTCTTCCTGTAAGTAGTGTAGGTTCCGCAGCCGAGGAAGAACAAGTATGTTGCCATCGGGACGTTGTTGTTGCTGAACTTGAGCACGACGCGGTTCGCTTTCTTCTCAGCAGAAAGGTCGGATCCGAGGGAAGTGAAAAGAGCGGACGCGGGGGAAGAAGAGGTAGCGAAGAGAGCAGAGGAGTTCTGGGACAGAGTCTTGTCCTCGATGTACTTCCTTCCTATCTTGACCACCTCGTCGACCTCGACAATGCCTTTGTTCTGCTTGGCCTTGGAAACCAGGTAAGACGACCAAGACGAGGCGAAGGGGTCTCTGAGCTCCCCCTCCTCCGCTGTCTGTCCCTCTGCCTCTGCGTCGGACTCCTCCGAGATGGTGTGGTTGTAGACGACAGTGCGTCCCTCTTGGTTCCGCCCAATCACAGTTCCAGAGAAAGATGGGTCTACGTTACCGTTGGTCATGGTCGCGGTGTACTTTCCATCTGTGATCACGTACACTGTGTACACCATCTTCGAGGGCATGTGGTCCACCGAGGGGCAGATGCGCTGGAATCCGTATTGCTGGCACTGGGAGATAATCGTCTGAGGGGGAGCGTCCCCTCCCTCTGCTCCTCCCTTTGCCTCGTCCTTCTTCTCGGTGATCTTAGCCACAGAGATGGATCCGTCGGCGTGTACAACCTTCTTGGTGAGGAACTGGTCTTTCCATGAGTCTGGGGTGTAGTCGTAATACAACCCCTCCAACATGTTCTCGTCGGGGTGAGCTACAGTCACCGTCCTCACAAGGAACTGTTGTCCCAGGGCAACTGCTTTCTTACCCTTCGCCCCGTCTTCTCCTCCGTCCAGACTTACCACTAGCTTAGCGTTGGGGCGGTCATAGGAGAAGGCGGCCTCCTTCCACTTCGACTCATCAAGGGAGTCAGTGTGCTTGTCGAGGACAGAAGCGGCGCAGGGGATCGAGAGGGTGGAAGCGTCTCCCTCGTACACCAACACCTTCTCCACATCCAATTCGTTGCAGTCCAGCACGAGCTTCTTGAGGAGGGAGGATGAGTCAGGGTCCTCATCCTTGTCATCCTTGTCGTTATTCGCCTCGTGCTGGTACTCGTAGGTACCAGTGGCAACCAGTCTCACACGAGAAGGATCCATATCGAACACAAGGTTCAAGTGCAGGGGACGCACGGGGAGATCAGCGAAGTCCTCGCTAGGAAAGAAAGTGAAGAAAGAAAACGAAAAAGCCGAAAGAAAAAAAAATTATATAGAAAATAAAAAATTAAAAAAATTAAAAAAAATTAAAAAAAAAAAAAAAAAAAAAAAAAAAAAGGAGTGATAGCATAGGAAGAATAAAAAAAACGAAAGAAATAAGCAAACATAGTGAAAGGAAAAAGTAAACAGAGCAAGAAAATGGACAGGGACGACACATCGGTGTGTAGGGAATTAACATGTGGGAAATCAATGCGTGATGAGGCCAAGTGGATAAGACACGTGTCGTTATCGTGTGTGTGTGTGTGTGTGTATGATCATGAATGATGGGCATGCGCGAGATGAATGGTGGAAAAAACAGAGCAAAAAATATGTGTTTCGTTATGTACTCAGTTGTAAAGAAAAGCAAACACCTAGATATCTTCACGGCTGCATTCGCGAGCTGGAGGATGCGTGTTGAACTTACCGGTAGTGCCTGTACTTGTTCCTGTCGGGACCGAGGATGAGTCTGTTGATGAGCTCCAGCAAGTAAACTCCCATCGCGGTCTCATTGTAAACGTACTCATTCTCCTTCTTCTTCACATCCTCCACGCTAGCTTTCTCGTCTACGTCAAACTTTACAGGTGATCCCTTCAACAAAGACTCGATCGTAGCTGAGTCAGAAGAAGGGATAGCGGAGAAGGACGCGACAGTGGTAGCGGAAGGAAGAAGGCCCTGATACTGGTGGTGCGCGTGGGAACAGGTGGTGTGGGCACAAGCCTCAGCGTTAATCTCGGGAGCATCTCCTCCCTTAAAGTTCAAAAAGTAGCGGTAGTTCTTGGTGTTCAACTTAGTGTTCGAGGAAATGATCTCGAAGGCAGAGTCGTTCAGGAACTTCACTTGAAGATGATTGTTCTCAGGAAGGTTCAAATAGCTGTCTCCCGACTCACTTGAAGCTAAAGACTTGTGCAAAGTGGACACCACCTTTGATACAGGGAGATGGATCACCTTGGTTCTCTTAATCTTTGCGGATCATACTCAGCAATTTTGCTTGCATAGCTCCTGGAAATTAAGAATGATGCGCACAAAAAAAAAAAAAAAAAAAAAAAAAGAATCTTCTCTTTCCCGATATGGACGATTTTTATTTCTCAACTTGATGTGTTTGGATATGGTTGCATTAATGCACGAATTGGATTAACGTAAGGGAAGATAATACTTCGTCGTGTATTACTTCGCGGATTTATGTGCGCAAATGTTTCTCTTCTATCTTGCTCGTTTTTGGGGGGAAACAACCTGGAATGTGCAATTTTGATGCTGTGAAAGACAGTCTGGACTTCAAGTAGTTGAAAACCGTCAAGAGCGGTCTTTCTATGTAAATATATTTTATAAATAGAAACCAACTGGCTACCATACACCGCTGGATATGTGCATCATTGTAATAATGTATGAGAGAACCACGGGGAAAGGAATTGAGTACAAAATCAGCAATTAACAAATTAGCAAGAAAAAGAGAAGGCATGCATGAGTAGCTCAGTGGTACCTACTAGCATGAATTCAACAATACTATGGAAGTAAATAGCTGACAGTAAATGAGTTGGGACAAATACAATGTACAACTATGCCTGAATTCCGTTGTACTCAAAGAAAGAGTCAGAAAAAAAAAAAAAAAAAAAAAAGAGAAAAAAAGACACGGGACGGGGCCAGTATCGCAGGCTTATCATCATAAGTGAGCAGCATTCGCAATAAATAAAAGGGGATAATATATACATTTGGGAAAACAGACACAAGATATATAACACAAACAGAACACATAAAAGCAAAGGGAGCGAAAATAGATCGAACAGCGAAGTCCCTAAGCACTGCTACATAAGTTACAGTGTAGCAGGAATAAAAGCAAGAATAAGAATATTCATGTAGCGAATGTGACAAGCCGAGAAATGATGAATCAAAGCAACATGAACATGGATGAGTAGGAGCCTGAATACGGGCAAGGAGAGGGGCGCTGGGACAAACAAATGCTATTCAAGCGTAGGGTGGGGAGAGTTGATGGTTTTTTTTCTTTAGTGGAATCGAGCCGAATGAATTCGTCTGCTCGGTCAATCTGGAACCGGGAAGGGGTAAGAATTGCATAGAGAGAAGCAATGGAGTCAAGCATGCGTGATGGGAAAACCACACGAGAAAGTGCGAGGACCCTACTTGTTGTAAACAATGGACCCCAGAGACTCTCCCATCCGGACCTTGTCTCCGCATTTCTTTGAGAAGACGAACTCAGCATCCTTTTCGACTTCGAACACAAGGACGACGGTACTTCCGAGCTTGAAGGTTCCTACTTCATCTCCCTTGTTGAAGGACAAGAGGTCCTTAGGGTAGTCGAAGTCGTACGCATAGGCACCGATGTTTCTGCTGGTGAGAAGAGACAAGTTGGGGTTGCGGAAGTCCCTTCTGAGTTTGTTGGTACGCACTGTCTTATCGAAATTGACGGCGATTGATCCCACGTGATAAGCTCCGACCGCTGTCTCAGAGAAGAAGCCGTGCTTCCACCTTCCACTCAGGACGACACGCTCGTTCAGGGCGAAGAGGTTGGGGACGAGGCGAGCGACGATAGGGGAAATGGGGAAGAGGGTTCCGGGGAAGTGTCTAAGGAGGTTGATTACGCAGTTAGACGCGGAGTGGATGCGGTGGTAGTCCCCGGAGCGAGGTATAACACACAGTGATACATGTTCTTGTTCTCGATCTGTGAGTAAATATCGTCTCCTAGGAAGGAACGTAGGGGATACGTAACTCCTTTCACTTGCTCCACAAACTCTCCTTCTACTGGGCCCATCACCACGATCTTTGCGTCCACTGAGAGAGGAAGATTAATGGGGGGACAGGGGGGCGAAGAGAAAAGGGAAAGGAGAAGGGGAAGGGGAGGAGGACGGAGTGGCAGGGAGAGACAGGGAGGTATAGTGGGGGAGGCGAAGGGGGCAGGAGAGGAAAGGGAGGGGGTGGGAAGGCAGAAGGAGAGGAGAGGAAGGAGAGGAGGGAGAGAGGTAAGAGGGAGGAGAGGGAGGAGAGCAAAGAGAGGGAGGAAAGAAGAGGGGAAAGAGGTGGAAAAGAGGGAGGACGTAAAAGGAAATCAAGGGGGAGAAGACCGTAAGTAAACGGTTAGAAAAAATTGAAAGAAACGGGGGGGAACAATGGTGGGAATGGGAATCGAAATTGGTGCATGTAAGTGACAGCATGTGTGTATGTGCATGCGAGTGTATGTGTATGTATGTGTGTATGTGTATGCATGTGTGTTAAAGTAGTCGATTAGTACCAGGAGAGACGAGGTCGGAGTCAGGGGCGATGGGTCTAAGTCCCGGTTTGAGTTCTCTTGAAAAGAATTCCTGAAGGTTTCTGAATGATTCAAGGGGAAGCAATACCTCATCGAGATTAGCGCCTGGGGAAAGTGGATAGGAAGAAAAGGAGATAGAGGAGGGAAGATAGAAAACGAAGAGGGCAGAGGGGAGAGGGCAAAGGGGAGAGGGCAAAGGGGAGAGGGTAGAGGGGAAAGGGGAGAAAGAAGAGAGGAGAGAAGAGAGGGAAGAAGAGAGGGAAGAAGAGAGAGAAGAAGGGAGATCAAAGAAGCATGAGGATAGAAGGGAAAGGAGAGAAGATACGACAATAGGGGAATGGGAACAGGACGGAATGGGGGAAATGGATGAAGGAAGTGAGGGGTGGAGAAGAAAGGAGAGGGAAAAGGAGACAAGTGGGGAGTGGGCGGAGGGGGGAAGTGTAAGAGAAAGCATAGGGAAAGAAGACAAAGGAGGATGGAAGGAAAGAACAGGGAAGGAGAAAGAAGGGGGAAAGGGGGAAGAGGTGGGGTAAGGAGGAAAAGGAGAGGGGGAGGGGGAGGAGGGAAAGGTAGGGGAAGGGGAAAGGAGGAAGAAGAGGGAGGGAGGAGGGAAGAAGGGTAAGGGGAAGTAAAAAGGAAAGGCAGCAACGATATTAGAGAAGAAGTATGAAGTAAATACGGGTAGAGAAGGTGAAGGAGGGAAGGAGAAAGAGAATGGGTAAGAGGGAAGAAAGCCAAGGGGAAGTTGAGAAGAAAGGAAGAGAAAGGAAGAAGGGTATAGTGGGGGAAGAATGAGGGAGAGAATGAGATGAATGAACGGGGAGTGAGGGGATGAAGGGGGGGATCAGTAGGAGGGGGAGTGAGGACAAGTGGGGAATAAAGGGTAGAGAGAAGTGTTAGAAGAAGTGAAAGTGAACGAAAGCAAGTGAACGAAAGCAAGTGACAGAAAACAAGTGCAAAAAAAAACAAGTGAAAAAAAACGAGTGAAAGAAAACAAGCGAAAGAAGGGAAAGGGGGAAAAGGAAGCAAAAGAAAAGAAGTGAAAAAGAAGTGAAATAAAATAAGTGAAAGACAAGAATGGGAAAAAAAATTAGTTAAAACACAACGAGTGAACGACAAGAAAAGTGCGGAGGAAGTGTGAGAAAAGAGCGGAGGAAGTGCGACGTGGCGATTACCGGTAGTTCTGGAATAGAATCTGCACACAGCAGGTCTCGCGAAGAGGGGCAGAGGGATGGAGTTCACCTTTCCAAACCAATTGGAGAGCATGACTCCCATGATGTCCCACCTCACAACCTGAGGGGGTTGGCGACAGGCCTTGCATCCTCTCCAACGACGATTGTTTGGACTCTTCTCATCGTCCTCTTCCTCGTCGTCATAATCCGCTCCTTGGCCATAGAAGCTTGATGCGTCACCCATTGTCTGTTCCTCGGTCTCCAGTACTTCTCCGGCGACAGTCCTCTTCTTGAGCGAAGGGGAAGAGGTAGTGGAGGAGGAGGCAGAGGGTGAGGATGAAGGACTCCTCTTCACGTATCTTGCGTGCACGAACTGCTGCTGGTACCCGCTCTTGATCAAGTGGTACACCATCACAACGACTGAGATGATCTGCACCAACGCCTTGGAGGTGAGGATCGTAGCTAGCACGCATACCCACAACCTTTCGATCTTGTTTGTTACGTACAAAGGAACGAACAAACAAGCAGCCAGCAACACGGCAGTGGGCTCAATCCACGCCAACTGAATAGTGCGGCGAGCAAACGCCTTCACTCTCCTCACATGGTCATTGAAGCGGATTCCCTTTGCGGCTGACATGGCCTGGGACACGGTGAGGTATGACTGCATCTTCTTCGTTGCATTCTTGATCTTAGGGGAAATGCTAGCGCGGAAGTTTGCGATTTTCGAAGGGGAAGGAGCAGGAGAAGGAACGTTCTTAGATGTGGTCAAAGAGGGGTCCAAGGGAAGAGGAGATTGGGAGAGAGAAAGGAAGATATGCTGGTGGATCCTTCGCTCGCAGTGCCTGCTTCTTGCGATGGACGAGTTTCCATTAAACTGCACGCAAAAGTTATGAGAAGAGAAACAAGTTAAATAAAGAGTATTCATTGTTGAATAATATAACAGATTCTCGTTGTATACATAGTATGATAAGCACATAAAGTTAATTGTATGCAATAATGAAAAATTCCGTTCTTAGGGGTTTGCAGTGGAGAAATATCGAGGATGTATAGGCAATGTCAATATAGTGAAAACACTCATTTGTACACAAATTTCTTCAGAAGAGAATAAGCAGCCAGCACTATATTGTATAGAGGTTCGATTTGGTATGTTATTTTCATACGCAACACCTCTGTTCAGTGTTGTCCATAATGTTTAAATAATAATAAAGATAAGTGTTTAACAGGAAAAAAAATGTTTAAAAAAAAAAGCAAAGAACTGAGTACATGAACCTAAAGACCAGATGCAAGTATGGAAAAATGTTCCGTGCATAATAGAATTGGCTGTTTGATAACACTTTTCTAGTGTAACAATGTAGAAAAGTTAGTGGTTGGCCATTTTGGTGAGTTGTTTTGCGAATTGTTTGCCAGTGGGAAGCGACATATCGGATAAATGGAAATATGAATGATTAATTTAAATAAAACACTGTTTAACTGAGAAATATATTTATTATGAATTTATGTATGTAGGAAGAAGAAAGCGAGCATATTTATATGAACGAATGTAAGGTATTATAATTCACTATGTGAAACTACATAGTTGAAGGAAAGAGATAGGGTGAAATGCTAAAAGAAACAAGAATCGATTTAGTGTAGAAATTAAAAATGGTTTTACAAAAAAGGGTGAAGAAGAAAGAAATAAAAGATAGACATAGTGAGAAGACAGAAGTATCATAGTGGAGTAGAATTACTTTTTCTGCCAAGAGAAGAAAGGATAGTCTGGGATCTTCATTTTGTCTACGCTGTGGCACTCCTCGTAGTATCTCTTAACAACGTGTTGAGTTGAGAAGGTAGGTCCCTCTAGAGCAACCTTTTCCTTTTTGTTTGAAGTAGATAAGTTGGTGGCGTTGGATGTAGTAGTCGATGAGGAGGAAAAGTGGTTTGACGACTTGGAAGCATCCTTCTTCTTTGAGTCTTTGTCTGCGTGGGAGTCAATGCTTACCTTCCCGAGGTCCTCTGGAATTACAGTATGCGTGAGCTTGCTAAACTTGATAGCGGTGGATAGACCAGCGACAAGACGCTCACTGTCGATGGTGACGTGGGGTTCAGAGGATGCGAACTGTTTGACTCGGTCTTGTATTTTCGAGAAGGACTGTCCCTCGGAGGCTGCAGCAGAGGAAGCGGAGGGAGATGGGAGGATGTTGGTATAAGACATCGAAGAAGGAGGGTGCGAGTGTGAGGAAACTGCCTTGATGTCACTGGAGATGTGAGAGTCGGTCTGGAAGAGGAGGTTGCGTTTGATTTTGGTTGTCATTACATCATTAGCATTCATCGTAGCAAGTGCAACAGAGGATGAGGGGGAAGAGGAAGGACCAGACGAAGAAGAGAATGTGGGAGAAGGGGGTGACAACACAATACCCAGTCCTCCCACCCCAGAGCCCCCTGCTCCGTTGGAGACAAGAGAACGGGGACTGGGGAGATTGGAGGAGGATGAGGATGAAGCGGATGGTTTGAATAATATGTTGTTGTTATCTACTGATATAAGATTTGTGTTTTTGTTCAAGTTGTAGTAGGTTTTGCCTCCCATCTTCACTGTCTGCAACCTCACCTCCCCTGCCCTTTCATCGTCATCGTCTGAGCGGAGAGGGAATGAAGACAAGGAAGAGGAGGACGAGGAGGAGGAAGAGGGGGTGAGCTTCTTCGAAGCAGAGGAAATCCGAGGGAGAGGGCCGGTGAGAGGGAGACTGAGGGACCGGAGAAAGGTGAGGCGGAAGAGAAAGTGGGGGAAGAAGCGGGGGAGGCAGAGATAGAAGCCATGGGAAGGGAAGGAAGCTCAGTTGGAGGAGAAGTGTTCTTCTTCTGACGCGGAGTTCCAGGCCCTGCTCCTCCATCCCCATATCCTCCTCCTCCGTAGACTCCTCCTGCTACTGCTGCTGCCCCTCCGCCGGGGACGGATAATGTGGAGACAGAGGACGCGTTGTTTTTCCCCTGGGATCCGAAGTTGTTGGCAGAAGGCGAGGATGAGGATGAAGAGGAGGGGGGGCTGAGCCTGAGGGATCTATTCGCTTTCCATGTGAGAACACAGGCATTCCCATGCGGAAGAGCTCATTGATGTCTAGGTTATTAGAGGAGGAGTGCGTTGGAAGAGATGAGAGCGTGGAAAGATTCCTCTCTAGCCCTCCCTCCCCCTCCTCTGCGGGGCGTCTCGTTGTGGAGTAAGAGACGAAGGGGAAGACACGATGATAGAAGAGGGGCCGAAGCCCTCCTTCGCCTCTCGTGTACCTACTCCTCCCTCGTTATCATCTTGAAACCGAAACAACCCGTGCTTCATTGCAAATTGGAAAATACGTGCGTCGCTGCTGGATCCTCCTCCTGCGCCATTTTTCCCCCTTCCCCTCCACCTCCTCCTCCTGTTCCTGCTCCTCCTCCGCTTCCTTGGTCTTTGTTCACGTACAGTAGTTCGTTCCACTTGCGGAGTCTAGCGTGCTCAGCATCTGTCCAATGGCTAATGTAGTGCTCTTTCTCTTTCTCCTTCTCCCATTCCTGCGCTCTCTTCTCCTTCGCTTTCGCTCTCTGTCTCTCTTCTTCTTCCACCTCCCCTCCTCCCCCCACTACCCCCGCTGCTCCTCCTGTGTACGTTGATGTGTTCCACTGACTTCCCCTAGCCTTCCCTCCTTCTCCATACATCTGCTTCCTCTTAGCATTCGACCAAGCCTGTTCTCTCTTCTTCCTCTCCTCCTTCTTCTTCCTCGTCTTGTCGCTGATCTCGAGCAATCTCCTCTCTTCCTCCTTCTTCTTGATCCTCTCGATCGTCTTGTTTTCCTTCGTGTTCTTCTCCCTGTTCACTCCCTCTCTCATCCTTAGTAGGCCAGCGACGTCAGATCCCCCAGCCTTTCTAATATCCTCCTCCCTCTCCCTCTCTCTCTCTCTCTCCTCTCTCTCTCTCTCTCTCTCTCTCTCTCACGCATGTCCCCAGGCCCACTTCGGATGTGCATGTTGTTTTCCAAATACTGAATAACATCTTTCCTGGTTTTCAGTTGGGAAATATCCTCCGGATCTTCAAAGTCAATGCTTCCCCTCTCTTTTCCCGCCATTCCATCGGCGCCTCCTCTTCCTCCCACTCCTCTTCCTCCCGCACCTACCCCATTCGAATTCGCACCCCCTGCCTTTTCCCCTGCCCCCTCACCTCCACCCTCCACCCCATTTCCCTCCGCCCCGTTCTCTCCCCTTTTCTTTGCTTTGTACCACTCGTAGAACTCCTTCTCCGCAATCATTCTCTGCACTGACTTCGTCCAGATCTCACTCGTGTTCCCTCCTCCTATGCTGTTGTATGCGGGAGACGAAGCGAGGCCTCCCAGTCCGTTGCCCCCTCCCTCCACTTTCGTCGCCTTACTCTTACGCATGTACTCAGCTATGACTTCACTCATCTTCGGAGGCCCTTGCTCTTCGTCTTTTCCCTTCCCCATTCCCTTCCCCTTCCTCCTTTCTTCTCCTCTGTACTCAGCATCTTTTTCCCCTTCTCCCTCCTTCTCCTTCTCCCTCTCCTCTTTATCACTGACCCTTTTCCTCTCCCCACCCTCCTTCCTCGCTCTTTCCGTTGTCCTTTTTCCATCAGTGCCCCCCTTCTCCTTCTTCTTTCCTCTTCCTCTCCCCCTTGGCTTCTCTTCACTCCCACTCTTCCCCATCCTCCCTTCCCCTTGCTTCCACATTTGCTCCCTTACTCCTATACCCAAACACGTCTCCTCGCCCCCTTTCGCTCTTCCCCCTGTCCTCCTTTCTCTCCCTCTTTCCCATCCGCTTCACCCTCCTTCTCCTTCGCTCCAATAGAACTACGATGCGCCTCGCCCTTTTCGCTTTCTCCTCTTTTCCCCCGCTCTCCTTCACACGCATCTCCGCCCTCTGACGCTCTTCCCACTCCTGCCTCTTTTTTCCCACTCCAGACCCTTACGGAATATCTTGTTGTTCCTCTCATCAGCCTCCGTCTTTCTGTCCCCCTCCTCCTCCCCCTCTCCCTCCGATGTCTCCAACACCCCAGCTCTCTCTCTGTATAGACTAGCTTGGCTCCCTCTCTCATCCGCCATCCTTCTCAGAGACCCAGGACTCAGAGGGTCGAATCTGGAGGATGAAGCGACAGAAGAGGAGGAAGATGAGGTGGAGGAAGAAGAAGTGAAAA
Source organism: Drosophila quasianomalipes (assembly GCA_035043665.1). Taxonomy (NCBI): domain Eukaryota; kingdom Metazoa; phylum Arthropoda; class Insecta; order Diptera; family Drosophilidae; genus Drosophila; species Drosophila quasianomalipes. The sequence continues at coordinate 210,860 of JAWNMU010000158.1, read as the reverse complement.
GAGGATGAAGGAGAAGCAGATGAAAAGGAAGAAGAGGAAGAGGAAGTAGCTATAGAAGCAGAGGTAGAGGATGATGACAACGACGACTCATCCTTCTTGGGTCCCCTGGTAGGGTGGTTGGGTGGGACAGGGGCGTCTTCCTTTGCCCCCGGGTACTCAACATTGACTTCCACAACAAATCCTTCTCCTCCGGTTTGTAGTCTCCAATGGAGTTCTGCAACAAAGATGGGAAATGGATCATCTCTCCGGAGTCATCCTCCGCGTCGCTCACCTTCTCCGCTCGCATGTTTCTGCTGTCTTTTTTCACCACGTCTTTTCCACGTTTGTGCCCGTCTCCCCAGCGAACGTAACTCTCTCTCTCCTTCTCTCTCTCCTTCGCTCTCTCTCTCAACCTCTCGCTTTCTTTCTCCTTCTCTTTTTTCTCCTCTTCTTCCTTCGTTTTCGCTCTCTCCTTCTCCCATTTGCCTCCTCCTTTGTTGTTTTGTTTCGGCACCACCTTTCTCCTCGCATGTTTTTTGTTTTCTTCGCTATCTGGTCTATATGCTATAATGTTAGCTGCTTCACGAATCTCTTTTGGAGAGTAACCTTTCTTGGGCTCATCTCCATTTGCATTCTCATCTTTTTTTGCGTTGGCTAGCTGTTCTTGTCTGAACAAAGCTACGCGTTTTTGCCTCGAGTGTCTTCAGGAAGCGGATGACATCTTCATCTAATTTGAGATTGGGTAAAACGCTGGTCATGGTTCACTTCAAAAGAACCTTCTTATTTGCTGATTTCGATGTACTGTGGATAATTGAGACTGAATCTAGCTTAAACTTATACGATGTATGTGTAAATCTAAAGTATAGCTTATTCTGAACTATATAGGTATCGAAGTAAATGATAACAATAAGGTTGCTTTCAGAAACTGTTTCTTTCCTCGTGACAGAGACAAAATGTGTTTCTCAAATTGAAAGTTCATCGTGTATGAATAGTGATGTTTTACAGGGAATTTGCAACGTAACTGAGATGCATCTATTCTTGAAAATATAGTTTTCTTATCTGCGTGGGTTATTTTTGTCTACAAATGGTTCGTATTTTTTACTACTGTTCCTCATTAATTTATTCCTGCGGCTCCCAAGCATATCTCGAATTGTAAGGAACATGCTGGTCCTCTTCCTCAACTTGTTAACTACCCCAAGGCTAAAGAAGCTGAGGACAATGAAAAAGAGGTTCAGGAATACATGGGAATAACTATACAGCTTTGCGTAGAGAAAAATATGTATATCTGTTTGTTTTGTGTGTTCATAAATCATAAAAATAGAAATCATGTTAGTCATGATCTATATAACACATTTGTGTACGTAATAATGCGATGTTTTAATGTTATTCTTATATCGCCGTCATCGTTTCCCATCTCCACAAGGTGAACGTGGGCTGAGCATAGTTAACGAACAAAACTGAAAACCGTAATTACTCATCGAAGTATAATAAATAAGACCAAGTAGCCCAAAACTCTACTTGTGAAATATTTTGATTAGAAACGTACTCCCTTCGAACACTTCCATATCTCCCTTCCTCCACACTGGTTGCTTTAACGTCAGTGTCTTCGCTGACGTGCCGAACCTTCCTCTCATGTCATCCTTCTTGTAGATCACGACCACGATGAGTCGCACTCTTTTCTAGGGCTGGACGATCTCAGTAGTCTAGGGCTTAGAGAACAGCTTTCTTTACATAGCATGAATCACTCTCTCCGCTTTGCCTCCCCTTCGTCAGCCCGTCCACCAAACCACCCATCAACCTTCTGCGCACAACGCTGGAAGACGGACGTACTTCTTCTGCTGTCCACACAGACAGCGGGAATGGCTTCACTTCTGAGAGGTGGCAGTTCTATCTTCCTATGGCAAACAACACTCGCAACATGAGTATCCCTCACGCACACCGCATGGGAGAGACTATACCCCGAGTATTCGTCGATTGAGACTGCAATATATGCATAGCTGTCATAGTCACACAACGGAAGTGGAAATAACCCAAGAGCGCCTTAATCGCTCTATGAAGACCCAAGAAAGAAGGTCCTAGTCTCAATGTCTCTTTATGTTAATGGTGTTCACCACAGTGTGTGATATCTGCATGGAAATTCCGGGGTTGATATGCAGCCGTATAAAAGGGTAGCGCACATGACTTCTCCATCTGAGCAAGGGAGGCAAGCAGTCTCCTTTGTCTTCCTGACCCTCCCCATTACCCGCCTTACTGCGGTCTGTTACATCCAGGACAGGAAGTCACGTGTCCCTTCTATTTCCTTCCACTCTGCCTCTGCCTCTGCCTCTGCCTCTGCCTCTCCTAAGAGTTTGTGGGATAAGGGTGCGATCGAAAAGGACACAGAGATAAACCTCATCTTGATGAGCTTAGTAGTCGCTCCTGAAATGAATGGATGGAAATGTAAACCCCGTGCCCGCGTGAATCATTTTTTTATTGGTAGTAAAATATGAACTTGATTCTCATTCGGGAATAATGTATATTGAAAGAAAATTTCTGGCACATATGCCCACATATAGTTGTGGTTGTTATAGTGGGGTATTTAGTATAAATTAAGTAGTTCTTTTATATGTATGTAAATATGCGTATAGAATGTAGAGTAGAGGTTGCAAAAGATAGCATGCAAACGACAGGTAGTCGTAGATCACGTGTTAGAAGAGCACAAGGAGTAAAATGACACGTATACACGAGTGTGTTACACGATATATGTATGTATGCCAGTCAAAGTATGTGTATGTTCATATGCACTTATGACAGGTGAAAAGGAGGCAGACGCACTTAGTCTCTGCGGATGGTGCGCTGAGTGATGGTCTTCTTCTCGGTACGAGCAGGGGAGGAAGAGGCGGCGGAGGACTGCTTGGTGGTGGACTCGGTCTTGGAGTCGGTCTTCTTTGAGGAGAGGATGGCCTGGGTCTTCTTCCAGAAAAGAATGATCTGCAAAAGAACAGTTCCATTAAGGATCACCGAGAGCACGTAGCTTCCAAGGATCAAGTTGTCGTCCACCTCCTAAGAGAGAGTGAAGAGAAGCGGGGGCACGAAGAAGGGGTGCAAGAAGGGAGGAACATCAAAGGGAAGCAAATGGTGAATATGTGAAAAGGAGGGGCAAACGAAGAGGAGGAGGGTGCATGGAGGAGAAGCATACGAATGTGCAACCGAGCGTACGATGTATGGATGTGCAAGCATATAAATGAGCATATAAATGTGGGAGTGGATAAATGTATGGGCGCATAAGTGGAAAAGCACATACAAGGAAATACGAGCACATGCGAGCGTACGTGTGGTCGAATGTGCAAGTGTATCGGAGTATAGATATGGAGTATCTGAATGGGCGTGTGAGCACATGATCGTACGAATGTATGTATTTCGGAGTGTAAGCATATATGAGTAAATGCCTACCTGCAGAGTGGTGAAGACTCTAGCAGCAGCACCTCCGAACTGGAGCAGAGTAGTGACGAGAGAGACCACTCCGGTGTGCTTCTGCTTGAAGTTCGCAGAGATCTGGCCGAAGCGGCTGGGGGGGGGGGGAGGGGGAAGAGAAATGGAAGAGGAGAAGAGAAGGTAGAAGGGAAAGTAGGAAGAGGGAGTGAGAAGGGGAAGGGAAAGAGGAAGGGGAAGGGGAAGGGGAAGCGGAAGGAGAAGGGGAAGGGAAGGGAAGGAAATGACGAAGTGAAAGAGATGAGGGTGGAGATAAAGATGAGGTGATATTAGCGTTTGATGGGTAGTAAAAGTGTAGGCGTCTGCTTCTGAGTGTATACATATATGCATGCACGTGCGTGTATTTGTATAGATGTGTGCGTGTGTATATATTTGAGTATGTGTGTATGTGTGTGTGTGTGTGTCTGTCTAATCGTGTGTATATCAGTTAATTCTTAGTACCTGAAGACGGAAAAAGCTATACTGGAGAAGACGAGAGACTGTCTGTAAGCGGGAGGGAGAAGGAAGGAGGCAACAGTCCCAACAACGGCGGTGGAGACAGCGGCAGCCTTCTTGGAGGTGGTCTCACCCTCGTAGTGCCAGCACATGAGGATGAGGATGATGTTCTGAACAATGATCACCAGAGTCTCACCATATGAGCTCAAAGGGTTGCCCTCCAATACATTGTAGATAGCTCCTCCGAAGAACGCGGCGGTCTCGAAGTAAAGGGCGTTGGTAGAGATACCTGAGCAAGTAGTTCAAAGAGAGGAGGAGATGTTGGCCAAAGGAAAAATAAAAAGATGAAGAGGAGGAAGCGGTCAACAGAAAGGAGGAATAAATAGAAGGAAAGGGAGAAGAAATCGACGAAGAGTTAATCGACAGAGAGGGGTGGGAGTGTGGTGGGGTGCATGTGAGTGTGTCGGTGAGGGATGGGTCAGGCACAAGAGGAGCAGAGATGAATCGTCGGAAGTGTAAACGATGATAGGAGATGTATCGAACACATCGATTAGATCGATCGAGGTGTCGGAGATCAACGCAGATTGAAGAGGGGGTAGTGGGGAGGATAGTGTTTTTGAGGGGTGAGTGTAAGTTGGACAGAGGGGGGATTAAAGACAAAGAAAGAAATGATTTGACAAGCAAGTAGTGATGTGGTGATGTATGGAAAAAGTATTTACCCTTGCTGGATCCGGCAGAAAGGATAGCGATAATCTGGGGAACCTTCAAGGCAAAAGATCCAGCGATGATAGCAAACCCGAGAAGCTTGCTAGAAATATGATTGGATGAGGGTGTGTATTCGTCATGATGTTGTTAGCTACGTTGTTCCATGACATGTCTCATCCATTCGAACATGTCTCATCCATTCGAATGCAAATGTCGCAAATTATGTTAGATGTCACAATATGTACTAAAGATATACCTGATAGCGAACTTGATGCATGCAGGGTCAAGCTCGCCGTTCTCAATGATGGTATTGTAGCACTTAGGAGTAAAGATTCCATACACAGTGGTTTGGGCAGCAGAGGAGTCTCCCAGTGCCAAAGCAATGGTGCAAGCAAGAACAAGCAGAACCAAAAGCGAAGAGCTAGCCATCTGTGTGATTGAAAACATCATAAACATAATGTTTATAGAAAGTGTGTAGCAAATATTTCAGTAAATTACTGATGCGTTATTTTCGATATAATGAGAATAGGGTGTCGAAGCACGTTGTATAACTAGTTTGAAAATGGTTTGTTCGTATCTAAGAAACAGATGAATGGGGTTACAGGATAACAATATATGATAATATACACATCAATGTAGTTACTGCAGTTAATAAATAAACAGCTTGCCATTCAGGTTGAGGATTTACCTTGTTCTCAAATTGAGTGGGACTGATCTTTCTTGTGGTATTGTGAAGAATGGTAAGAATTGATGTAATACGTGTATAAATGATTTGATGTGCTAGTAATATGTTGGGTTACGCAGAAACTCCTCCTTTTATTATTTTTGGTTGGGTGTGTATATTTTTTGAACAGTTTATTATGTTATTTTTTGACATAAAATCATCCCCGCCAAAATGAAAGAGCACATGAAGACTCTAGAGATAGCATTGTTTTTTTTTGTAAACATATACGGGTTATAAATACGTATATGATATGATTGTATGCATATGTATTGTCTGATCTTCAAATCTATCTTTGTGTATATTTTTTTTCTCTAATCTGTTCATATTAATATTGAAAATGTGGTCCTTCATATGTTCATTCTGTTTTAGGGGGAAATTTAGCTTCTGAATTGAGTAGAAAGCCGTTAAACGAGAAGTATTGGTGTCTGTGAGAGCTGTTGAAATATTTTTGTTCGATACTTTTATTCAGTTTGTATTGGAATAAGTATAGGTGGCGAATCAAGCACAGTAGTGGTATAAGTTTTGACTAGTTAGTGGGTATTAGATCTTTCGCGTGTGAATCGAATTGGAAATGTCTTTTTCCTCATATCACAATGCACGAGCAGGCAAAGTCTCTTCTTTTTCAAATGCGAATCTAATTAGTGGTGGGGCTCCCCTGACGCACGGGACGGTGAAGTCTGGCTCTAAGATGAAGGCGAAGAAAGCGGTGGAGAAAGAGAGCGAGGGAGAAAAAATTTCCCACCGCTGTTTGAGCTCTGTGTTCCTGCCCCTCAACATCCTCCAACTCAGAGAAGCAGAACACCTTCGCAAGCTCAGGATCGCCTGGGAAGCTGTGTTGAAAACAAAAGAGGACTCTGGCTCGCCTTCTCTTTCATCAACATCAGTCTCCGCTTCCTCTTCCTCATCCTCGTTCTCTTCCTCGCATACTTCCTCTTCATCTATTTCTTCGTCCTCGCCCTCTGTGCAGTGTTCGTTTCCTCCGTCGCTGGTGTCCTCCCTCTGCATTGAGACTGGGTTCAGCAGAGGAGTGGAGTTAAGCGAGGGAGGATTGGAATTTGACTTGGACTGTCGGAAGTGTGTGAGGGCAGCTAAGATCCTTGTATCGATGGGGAAGGGCGAAGGAAAGCGGGGGAAAGGATAGTGTAGTGGGGGGAGGAAGTGGAGGTGATGGTCTAACTGTGGGGAGAAGAGGGGAGAATGCGGGAGGAAGGGAGAACAAAGGAGAGGTGCGTGGGTGGGGGAGAGTGCAAAGGTGGAGAAGGAGGCTGCAGAAGGCGAGGGAAGCTTTGAAGAGAATCGAGGAAAGGGAGGCGAAGGGAGGAGCAGGAGGGGGTGGGAGGGGCCGACGAAACGGAAGGGCAAAGGGAGGAGAGGAAGAGGAGGAAATAAGAGATAGACACCTCTTCAGGACCTTCCAACGCAAATTAAAGCGCTCCTCCTCTTCCTCTTCCTCCTCCTCTTCCTCTTCCTCCTCCTCTTCCTCCTCCTCTTCCTCCTCTTCCTCCTCCAAGACGTGGCCGGTGATGCGTGGACTGGAGACGATGATTGGAAAAGATGGACAGTGGATGTCTGTGTACGATCCGTCTCTCCTCTCTATCGTGTGTTCTAACAACAGCTCTTCTTCCTCCCTATCGTCCTCGTCGTCGTCTCCGTCATCTTCTCGCTTGCTGTCCCCTTCTACTCTATCTCTTCTTGTCTCCAAGCTCAAGGAGAAGGGTGTGCCTCCGCCCCCTTCTCCCTCCGCCTTCCCTCGTCTCTCCCGTTCCTCCCCCTTAGATCATCTGCTGACGTGTGGGATTTCGTCTCAGTCATCATTGGTGAAATCCAGCCAAGGAGGAGGAAGGGAGGGGAGAGGGAGAAGGACGAGGGGAAGGGAAAAGGGAAGGGAAAGGGAAAGGGAAAGGGAAAGGGAAAGGGAAAGGAAGCAGGAGATGGAGGAGTGGTGGGCCTAGCAAAGGGAGAGAGAGAGGAAGAAGACGGGGAAGGAGCGAGGGAGAACGAGGCCATGAAGTGGAGGGAGAGGGAGTTACAGGAATGAGGTTGTACGATCCTCGATTCAGGTGTCTCTATGTGAGCTACGAAAAAATAGAGGGAGGAGGAGGAAGGGAAAGGGAAGAAGGAAGTGAGGCAGAAGATTGCATGAAATCGGTAGAAGAACACGTAGGAGAGGAAAGTGAAAGGGAGAGGGAGAGGGAAAAGGAGAGAGAAGAGAAGGGGAAGGGAGGAGAAAAAGAGATGACGAAAGGGGATGTGAGGATGACTGATGAGGACGAGGGAGAGGAGGAGAGTGAGCGAAATGGAAAAAAAGGAAAAGGAGGGGTAGAAGGGGGAGAGAGAGAGGGAGAGGGAGAGGGAGAGAGAGAAAGAGATGAGTATCTGTTGGACGAAGATAGAGTCTTTGTTTGCTCAAATGTTGTGAGCACTTTGGATAAAGAAGAAGAGAGGTTGAGGAGGGTGGAGATGGTGAGGAAGAAGAATAGGGAAGAGAAGTTAAAGAGGAGGGAGGAGGAGAAGAAGAGGAAGACGGAAGAGAAGGAGGAGGAGGAGAGGAGGAGAGTGGAGGAAGAGAGGAGGAGGAGGAGGTGGTGAGGTTAGAGGAGGAGAAGAGGGAGAGGAGGAGAGAGAAGGAGAGGGAGAGAAAGATGCTGCAAAAAGAGAAGGAGATGAGGAGAAAAGATTCAAGGAAATCCAAGTCAATAAGGGAAAAGGAAGAGAAGGAGAAGGAGAAGGAGAAGGAGGAGAAGGAGAAGGAGGAGAAGGAGAAGGAGAAGGAAATGGAGAAGGAGAAGGAGGGGCAAGAGAAGGAAGAGAAGGAAGAGAAGGAAGAGAAGGAAGAGAAGGAGGAGAAGGAGGAGAAGGAGGAGAAGGAGGAGAAGGGGATTAAGGAAGGGGAGACGAAGGAGGAGGAAGAGAAGAAAATGCGGGATAATGAGAAAGAAAATGAGGGGGAAGAGGTGAAAGAAGAGGCGAAAGAAGAGGCGAAAGAAGAGGTGAAAGAAATGGAGGTAGAAAAAGAGGGGGAAGGTGAAAAGGGAGGGAGAGAAAGAGGGACGAGAGAAGGAGAGAGGAGGTGAGGAAGGGAAAAGAAAGAAGTAAAGAAAGAAGGGAATGACGCGAATGATAGCTCCTTGTCTTTGCCGTCCTCTTCCCCCTCTCTTTCCTCTCCCTCTCCCTCTACCTCCCCCTCCTCCCTTCCCCTTTCTTCGCTTGCACTTTCCCCTTGATCTCGAGAAGGATGAACTCCACTCCTCTACTTCTTAGCGGATTCGTATCATTTCCTCTTCTCTCCCCCTCTCTTTCTCCCTCTTCTCCCTATTCTCCCTCTCCTTCCTCCTCCTCCTCCCCCTCCGTCTCCTCTGACCCTCGCTTTCTCTCCTATCAAAAAGAAGGACTTGAGGAAGACACACGACGTATCTCTACTCACTACTCTCGCAATCCCCCTCCTCCTCTTCCTCCTCCCTCTCTCCTCCTCTTCCTCCTCTTCCTCCTCCTCCTCCTCATCCTCCTCTTCTTCCTCCTCCTCCTCCTCTCCCTCCTCCTCACCCTTACTTGTAGGCGTCTCCTCTTCTGATCTCCCGATCTCTCTCCCTCGATTCCTTTTCTCCCCTCTCTCCTCTCCCGGTTCTCCCTCTCTCCTCTCTCCCTCTCTTCCCACGGTGTCCCTCTCTCTGTCACCCTTCCGCCCTCCCTTCTGACCCTCAGACCATAAACGACTCGTCCAGATCGGGGTCTGTCTCTCCTCATCCTCTTTCCCTCCACTCCCTCCCTCCTCCTCTCTCTCTCCCCTTCTCCTTCCCCCGCTGCTTTCTAGCAAAGGCCTCGCCTCCCTCTGTTCACTCCGCTTCCCTTCGCTGGGAAGTGAATTCAGTTTGCGGAGTTATCGATTCAATCCCTGCTCAAAGGGAGAAAGGAAGCGGGAGGGAATGCGAGGGAAAGGGAGAGGTTGAGGGAGAAGGGAAGGAGAGGGAGAGGGAGAGGGAGAGGGAGAGCGGGGTAAGAGAAGAGTGTTCGATGGGAGTGGAGAGAGAAGTAGTGCGGAGTGTGAGGGTGAGTGGATGTTCCAAAGACAGGTACTCGGCGTATCACGGTGTCAAATCTTCCTTCTCTCCCTCTCCCGCTCTTCCTCCTGGAGTATCGATCCCCTATCGTGGGGACTTCGTAGAACATGCGCGGTAGAAAGCGAGGAAAAGGAAAGCGAAAGAGAGGGAAAGGGTGGCGAAAGCAGAGGAGAGGGGGCGGAAAGAAGGGGTAAGGAAGAAGAAGCAGGGGGTCGAAACGAGGGGAAAGCGGAACGACGCAGAAGGGGAGTGGAGGAGGAAAAGGAGGGAAGGAAGGGGCGAGAGACAGGGGAGGAGAAGGAGAAGGAGAAGGAGAAGGAGAAGGAGAAGGGGACCGAGACAGGGAAGGTGTTCCTAGTAGACAACAACTGGTTCTCTCTCTCTGATCACTTCTCTTTCCTTCCTCTTCCTCTTCCTCCGCTTCCTCCTCCTCTTCCTCTTCCTCTTCCTCCTCATGCTCTTCTTCTTACTCCTCTCTTCGTCGTCCTGTGTCTGTCTCTGTGCCCTCGCTTGACTTCCTTCTTCACCTCTCTTCACCCTCTCTCCCTCCCTTTCTCTCCTCTCCTCCTCTCCTCCTCCTCTCCCTCCTCCTCTCCCTCTTCCTCTTCCTCGCCCTCTTTATCTGTGCTTCCTCCTTGTCTTAGTTTCGCGTCGAAGAGTCTGCACCACCCAATGGTATGTATGTCATCGTCGATCTCGTCCTCTTCCCTCTTCTCGTCACTCCCTCTCACCCTTGCGTACAAGAAAACATCGGGGGGAGGAAGAGGAAGATGAAGACGAGGAGAAGGGAGAGAGGGAAAGAGATGAGAGTGGGGAGGGGGAAGGAGAATCTGAGAAAGGAAACGAAGAGGGGAGCGGTCGGAAGGAAAGGAGGGGGAAAGCGGAGGACGCGGTAAAGGAAGCAGAGGACAAGATGAACAAAGAAGAAGGAAGCGCAGGGATGGTGAGTAGATTGAGGAAAAGGGGAAGAGCAGAGGAGGAGAGAAGGGAGGTGAAGAAGGCAAAAACGGAGGAGGAAGCGAAGAATAAGGAGAAGGAGAAAGGGAAAGAGAAAGAGAAAGAGAAAGAGAAAGATGGGAAGAAGGACGAGGGAGCGCGGAGGGTGACTAGGGCTAGATCTTTAAGAAATCAAGCGGATGAGACTGAAAAGGAGAAGGAGAAGCGAAAGAAGCAAGAGGAGGAAGAGGATAGGAAAAGGGAGAGGGAAAGAGAAGAGAGAGAGAGCAAAGGAAAAGGAAGGAAGGGCAGGGAAGAGAAGAAGGAAGAGAAGGAGGAAGAGAAGGATGAAGGGAAGAAGGAAGGGAAGGAGATGAAGGTTGTACATTTGAGAAGCAGAGCTAGAGGAGTAAGAGAAAACACTCAGATTGAGAAAATGCGCAAGGAGAAAGTGAGGGGAAGGGAGAAAATGAGAAGGGAGAGGGAGGGGAAGGAGAGGGAGAGGGGGAGGGGGAGGAAGCGGAGGATATGGAAGAGAAGAGAAGAGAGAAGGAGAGAGAAAAGAGACAGAAGAGGAGAATAGAGATGGCGCAAGTGAAAAGTGAAAAGTACAGGGGATCCGGTGTGCTTTGTTCTGCTCTCGACAAATCGAGTGCCCTCTCTGCCGACCTCGTGTTCGTCTCTCTCCTTCCATCTTCCCCCTCCTCTTCCCCCTCCTCTTCCCCCTCCTCTTCTTCCTCTTCATCTTCCTCCTCTTCCTCTCTCTCTTCACCCCGGTCTTCCTCTCCATCTACATCTTCCTCTTCCTCCTCTTCCTCTCCCCCTTCCTCTTCCTCTTCATCCCCCTCTTCATCCCCCTCTTCCTCTTCCTCTTCCTCTTCCTCTTCCTCTTCCTCTTCCTCTTCCTCTTCCTTTTCCTCCCCCCTAAGTTTCTAGATCTCTCCACTGCCTCTCCTTGTTTTTCTTCATCTTCCTCCTTCTCCTCCCTCTCCTTCCCCCTTTCCCCCCTTTAAGTATCCTTCCCTCTCCTTCCCCTTCTCTCTTTTCTTCCTCTTCTCTTCTTCCTTCCCCTATCACATCTCCTTCCTCCTCCCCTTCCCCTTCTCCTTCCCTTTCCCTCTCTTCCTCTTCCCCTTCCTCTTCCCTTCCTCTCCCCCTTCCTCTTTCCCTTCCTCCTCTTCTTCTGCCTCTTCTTCTTCTCTCTCTTCTTCTTCCTCCCCCCATCTCCTTTCTCTCCACTTTCGTCCCTCCCTTTGAGCCGCGTGTTCCCTCTTCCCTCAACTCGAGGTATTTCCCCACTTCACTGGTGGTTGTGCCTCTCCTTCTATTCGATCCTCCCTCTCTCCCTTTTTCTTGAGATCTCATCGTCTTCTTCTCTCCCACACATACGCCCATGGACTCAACCTCTTCGACACGTTAATTCCACCCATTCTGGCTCAAAGAAGGAAGTACCTTCCTAAGGTCGCTCCGCCCTCCTCCTCCTCCTCCTCTCGCTCTCTTACTGAGCTAAGTTCATCTTCCTCTCCGCCTCTCCCAGACACGAGGACTGGGTGTTGAGCGCTCATATTTCCTCTCTCTCTCCCTACATAGAAGGACTCTCTCTCCTTCGTTCCGATCCCTCTCCATACCCCTACTTTATCATCGGATCACCCTTCCGTTCACCTGCTCATTCCACTACATCCTCCTCCACTCCATCCTCCTCCACCTCCTCCACCTCTTCCTCCTCTTCCTCTTCCTCCTCTTCCTCCTCTTCCTCGTCTGCTACCCCTCCTCTTCTCCCTCCTCCCCCTCTTTCCCCGTCGCTTCCTTTTCACCTTACTCCTCTCTCTCCTCGCTGTCGTTCGAGGAGAAGCGGAGGGTGGAGCGGGGAGGAAGGCCTCGTCTGCATCGGAGATATCTGTTATAGGCGTGTATAATGGGCAGTTAAGGGTCGTGATGGTGGACGACGAAGTGGAGGTGGGGGAAGTAAGGCCGGAGAACGGGCGCAAGAGAGGAGGGGCAAAGGGAGAAAGCAACGGAGCGGAGGGGAGGAAAGCAAGGACGAGGCGAGAGGTGTGGATAGGGGTCGGTGCGGGAGTGGGAGTGGAAGTGGGGGGAGATGGAGACACAGAGAGCGGGGAGGAGGGGGAAGCGGAGGTAGAAGCAGAGGTAGAGACAGAGGTGCTGGAGTTGGAGACTGTAGAATTCATTAGAAGAGCAGTGGAAGTGGGGGTCGAAGAGAGAGAGGAGGAGGAGAAAAGAGAGCGCAAGAGAAGGGGAGCTATGATCGCCGAGAAGAGACGGAGAGAGGGAAGGAAGGGTGGAGAGAAGAGAGAAGGAGAAGCAGAGAAGAAGAGGGAGCGGGGGCGGGAGAGGGAGAAGGAGAGAAGGGAGATGTCAGTGTATAGTAAGTTGTTGGAGAGGGGAAGGGAAGAGGGGATCTATCTCCTCCTAAAGAGAGCAGGGAAAAGCGAGGGAAAAGATAAAAAAAGCGAGGAGGAAAGAGGAAGAGAGGAAGGAGGGCAGGGGGGAAAGGGGGCACGGAGGAAAGAGAGGGTGTGGAAGAAACAACGGCGGCGGAGTGCGATTTGTTGGAGTTGTACGGTAAATATGACCAGGTGTATTCTTTCGTAAAGGATATCTGTGCCCTCCAGTTCCCCTTCCTCAGCCCCTCTTCCCTTTGCTCTTCCCTCTCCCCCTCAATTCCCTCCGCTTCCTCCTCCGCTTTCTTCACGTACACACCCCTTTCGTCCCTAGCCCTTTCCTTCCTCTCCTCTCCCTATTCCTCTCTCTCCTTCTCCTCTCTCTCCTCCTTCCTCCTCTCTTCCCCCTCTCTTTCAGCCTCCCTCTCCTCTATGGAACGTTCATACCTCCTCAAACAATCCCCTCTTCGCCTCACGTCTTCCTCTTCCTCCTCCTCCTCTTCCTCCTCCTCCTCTTCCCCCCCTCCTCTTTCCCCTCCTCCTCCTCTTCTTCTTGTTTCCCCTTGTCTTCCCAAACCTTGTCGTTTCTTTTGCCCCAATCGACTCTTCTCCCTCCTTCTCTCTCCCTCTCCATCTCCGCCTCCTCTTCCCACTCCCCCTCCTCTTCCCCCTCATCTTCTCCCTCCTCTTCTCCCTCCTCCTCCTTACCTCTAACTCTCCACCCAACATTATCTCCCTCGTCCTCTCCCCTCCATCTTCCTCCCTCTCCCTTTCCCTCTCTACCTCTCCCTCCTCCTCTTCGCTTCCCTCCTCCCCTTCTATAATTCCGTTCAGGAAGAGAAAACTGAACTCAGTAGAGGAGGTGATTGAGATGTTACTAGAGGGTGGAGTAGATGTGGGGAGAGAGGCCAGAGCCAAAGTTAGAAGAGATATGGCGTCGTTTGTGTTCAAGTCCATTTCGGACATGGTGTACTCCCGGTTCTCTGCCCTCTCTCGCTCTATCGTGGACCCCTTGGCTCCCGTAGGCAGAGCGGTTGACGATGCTTCTTCCACCTCCCTTATCGCCTCATCTCTCTCTTCCTCCCCTTCGTCCTCCGCTTCCTCCTCCTCAGCTATCGGGGACCTCCTCGACTCTTACTTGGCGAAGACTCCGAGAGAAGGAAAGGGGAAGACGAGGTTTTTGCTGAAAAGAAAGTGTTTTTGCTGTTCTATGTCCATACCCCACTCCTCCTCCTCCTTCCTCCCGTCTGACATTGATTCTCTCTCTACCACCCTCTCTATCCTTCCCCCTAGACCCTCTTCTTTATCCCACTCAGTGCCTCCTTCGTCCTCCAATGACTCCTTACCGCCCTCCCTTTCTTCCTCTCCCAACCTCATTCAAAGCGTGAGATGTATCGGGTGTGAGAATGTATCCTCCACTTCTCACCCCGCCTCCTCCTCGTCCTCCTCCTCGTCCTCCTCCTCGTCCTCCTCCTCGTCCTCCTCCTCGTCCTCCTCATCCTCTTCCGCATCCTCTTCCGCATCCCCTTCCTCCTCATCTGTCTCTTCTCCCTCTTCGTCCTCTTCCAATGTGTATTTCCCCTCTAGTAGAAAGGACTGCCGGAAAGAAATACATCCTTGGTGTCTATACGAGGACCTCAAGAAAGGCAACGTGGCCGACCCCTTTCTCTTTTGTCACTTCAGTTGGGACTCGATCGATGACGGAAGGAAGGTGAGGGAGCTTAGAAGGGAGCTCGAGAGGGAGTCAAGAAGCAAGGCAGAGGTAGAGGAAATCTTTGACAGAGAAGAGAGAAGGAAGAAAGACGCGGGGAGGGCATCGGTGCTTACGCTCGCTATCCTCACTTCCCAGTGCAGAAAGAGCGGACTACTCACCAAGCAAGGGTGGCTGTGTCGCTTCTGTTGTGAGGAGAAGAAGGAAGAAGAGGAGAAGGCTCAGAAGGAGAAGGAGGAGCAGTCACTCAAGGACCTCCTCAGCAATATAGATGCGGATACATTCGACGCATCTGCGCTCAGGGAGACTCCCCGTCTCCGGTGCGAAGAAGGGGAAGAAAGCGAGCGAACCTATGGAGAGAAGGAGAAACAAAGCTAAGTATCTCAGTGACAGTGAGAGCGACAGTGAAAGCGAGAGCGAAGCTGAGGAAAGCGAGAGCGAAGGAGAAGAAAGCGGGGATGGAAGCGAGGGTGAGAAGGAACTCTCGGAGCTTGACTTCTCTTACTCTGAAAGTGATGAGGAAGAGGAACAAAAGAAGACGCAAAGGCCGAAGCAGAAGCAGACGCAGAGGAAGAAGAAAGAGGTGATGGAGAAGAAGAGAACAGCAAAGAAGAATGAAAGTAAGAAGGCTCAGACGAAGGAAGAGATCGCGGAGAAGAGGAGGGAGAGAAGGAGGCTGAAGAAGGAGAAGGAGAGGGAGCAGAGGCAGAGGGAAGCGGAGGAGGACGACGAAGACATGGACGACGAGGAAGATCTCTCGATTCCCCCGAAGCTTCTATCGGTGGTCTACCGCAACCTCTTCTCGTTGATGAATGGGTGCCCTGGGAAAGTCGAAAACGAAAAGGGGAGCGCGAGGGCAGAAGGACTGGAGAAGTCGAGGAAAAACGGGAAGATGTGGAAAATGCAGAGGAGGAAGCTCTACAATGAGTACATCCGTCTCATCACAACGGGATCGAGGGCGGGGGAAAGGAGGTGAGAGACAAAGATAACCCCTTCTGCTTCGACTACCCTGTGAACCCAGACAATCTGCCCCTCCCTCCGTTGTGGACAGATATGTGCGATCTCACCCCTTTCCTCTTCAACAAATACACCGGTGCCCATGACAACGGAGATATCGATGTCCACGGACTCATCTCCCTCCCTTCGCTCAGGAAGCAGCTCGAAAGGGTTTGGAAGGAGGAGGAAGAAGAGGAACTCAGGCAGAAGCAAAAGAAGGAGGAAGAGAAGAAGATGCGCATGAAGAAGAAGAATGGGCCCTCTTCCTCCACCTCCGCCTCCACTGCAGACGTAGAAGAAGAGCTCAGCTCCCTCCTCAACCAGGCGCTGATGGGCACGAGCGTCGCTTCCTCCGCTGTTTCTGGAGTCCCCTCCGTCGCCCTTCCTTCCCACTCCTCCAACTCTGACTCAGTGGTCGCAGGAGTTGCTGCGAGGGGGAGGGCGAGGACGAGTGGGGCGGGCGCAGGGCTGGACCTAAAGGACGGGGCGAAAGATGAAGGAAGAACGACGGTGACCTCCTCCTCGTCCGACGTGGGGTGGGAGAGGGTGGCGGGGGGCGGGAACGAGTCCTTCAAGGTCATGGAGAAGAATGCTCGCTTCAGGAGGAGTGCGATCCATGACTGGGGCTTGTACGCAGAGGAAGACATCGACGCTGGAGTATTCGTCATAGAATACTTAGGAGAATATATCAGGCTTCCAGTACGTTATCTCATTTTTGGATCGTCTAATTGGTTGAATCATTTTGTTTTGTGTGTATTACGTGTTTATTTTGTTTGTTTGTATTTCTTGTTGCATCTGTATTCTTTCCCCATCTTTGTATTTTCCTCCCTTCATTGACCTCAATATGCCATATCAACCCCATATGATAGGTTGCCGATATGCGAGAGAAGGAGTACGAGCTGGAAGGAATGGACAGTAGTTATTTCTTCCGAGTTGACAACCTGTTTGTTGTAGATGCCACCAAGAAAGGGAACATTGCTAGATTCATCAACCATAGCTGTGATCCCAACACATACCCGAAGGTGATTGAAACAGGAGAGAGAAAGAGAGTCGTTGTGTATACCAAGAGACCTGTGAAGAAGGGGGAAGAACTGTTGTATGATTACAAATTCCCCTTCGAAGAAAATAAGATTCCTTGTTTGTGTGGATCCAGTAAGTGCAAAGGATTCCTCAACTAACCTCAGGGTAATCCATGTTATTTCCTGTATGTGTGTGCATATTTTGTTTTCTTTTGTTTTGTTTTGTCGTGTTTTATTCTGATATGTTTTGTTATTTAATTTGGGTAATTTATATTCAGTATCCTCTTCAACATTGTACTGTATGCGTCATTGTATGAGCATGGTCTTTCCCTCCTCTTAGTAGAAATGTGAACTCGAGGTTCATGCGTTATTTTTTTCTGAAGAGATGTACATATGTGTTTTCTTGAACAGTATATACGAAAAGTGTGTATGATGTTTTATAGGTGTATGCACATTTAAAACTATATTGTGCGTTTAGAGTGGAGTTTTTTTGTTAAGTACATTTGTAGTTATTTTTAAGAAATTTCTGGTTTTTCAAATTAAATATCTAGAGATTTTTTCTTGTAATTTTGGCTTGAATAAAGTGAAGTAAGCATTGATTTTACAGTGAAATACGAGTTCTACTCTGTTTTATTCTACTCATAGAATCAGGATATTGAATAAGTACTTGTTAAAGCAACGTATCCTAAAATAATATAAAATGCCTACCTTTGAAAGTCTTGGATTGTGTGAGGTTCTGTGTGAGACTACGAATGCACTTGGATGGTCTAAGCCCAGTATTATTCAGGAGGTTTGTTTCATATATATAGCATAAGCAGTCAGTGTTTGTGATGAAACAAAAACAGTATGAATTATGGTGTGCGTATTATTGTGTTATTTCTTCAAATATGAATGCATTTGTGAATTTAATATTAGAGAATGGCTATGTGTGCTTTTGCTCACTCTTCTAACTCTACGATTGATTGTTTTGAATTTGCCCACAGCAAGTTCTTCCTGTTGCATTCAGTGGAAGAGACATCATTGGACTTGCAGAGACTGGATCTGGAAAGACTGGAGCTTTCGCGCTTCCTATTCTGCAGGCTTTGTTGGGTAAGTGAAGGACGAGAGACTTGCACAATTCCAGACTCCCTTTTTGGGGGTGTGGGAAACAGTAGTAATGCGTTGCATGTAAGATAGCATGACGAACTAACAAAGCATGTATGTGGATTTGTGTCAAACAGCGAACCCCCAGAGCAACTTTGCTTTGGTGTTGGCCCCTACGAGAGAGCTTGCATTCCAGATCAGTGAGCAGTTCGATGCGTTGGGGAGTGGGATCGGACTCAAGTGTGTCACCATCGTCGGAGGAGTTGACGAGATGGACCAAGCCAGAGCCCTCGCCAAGCAGCCCCATATTGTTGTCGCTACCCCTGGACGTATCGTGTACCACTTCGAGAACACTAAGGGTGTGTGTCTGTGCATTTGATTCATGTTAATTATCTTTCCTCATTGTGTTAGTCTTTGAAGAGGTCCGAGGGAAGGAAGGGAGCAATGAGATGTATGAATAGAACAGTGAAAGAGTAGGATGAATAGAACAGTGAAAGAGTAGGATGGGCGGAATAGAGTAGGCTAGAAAGCACATAGAGAGCGTTACATGGGGTGTGTAGTGGAGAGAAATGAGTGGAGAAAGATAGGATATGTGTGTGTGCGTATGTGTGTGTGTAAGTGTATGGTTGTACTTGCGTGGAATATAAATCGAACCAGCCTTCTATACTGTTTATATCTTTATTAATTGTGTGTCCTCCTACTTTGCTTATCTGTGCTCTACCCCCTTCTCTTTCCTTCCCCTTCCTTCCTTTCCTTCCCCTTCCTTCCATTCCTTCCCCTTCCCTGCCTCCCCTTCTCCTCCTCCCCTCATCTCACGTATACCCTCACCTGCTCTTTTCCCCTATCGTAGGATTCTCAATGTCAAACCTTAAGTTCCTTGTGCTAGACGAGGCTGACAGACTGTTGAGCATGGACTTCGAGAAGGAAATCAACCAGATCCTAGAGATTGTTCCCAAGAAGAGGAGATCCTATCTTTTCAGCCACCATGACCAGGTAAAGACATAGCACTCGTACCTCACCACCTGCACATCATGCACTGCCCGCTATGCACACGCTAGTTAGACCTCATTCTGACTCTTCGTGCAGTGTATACGCCACACTACCTGCTCACTTCTCGCCACCTCATCCTCGCTTCTTTCCCTCCACAACTGCATTGCAATGCCCTACGTTCCACACTCCTCTGCCCCCGCCTTTCTTTCTCTCTCCCTTTTCCTTCGCCTTTCGCTCTCCCTCTATCGCTCGTATTTGTTCCCTTTATTTCCCCCATATAACCTTATCTTCTCTAACGCTTCCTCCCTTCTCTTCTATCACGTTTCCTCGTAACTGCGCTTACTACCAATTACAATTAAATCGGTTGTCGCGATGCCTTCCTCTCCTTCCTCTTCTCTCCCCTTCCATCATCTCCCTCGGTATTGTAGTAAGGTGAATAAGCTGCAACGTGCTTCGTTGGTGGATCCCGTGAAGTGCAAGTATCCCACAAGTACCAGACAGCGAAGAACCTCGTACAGAACTACGTCTTCTGTCCCTTCAAGCACAAAGAGCTTTACCTCGTCTACATCCTCAACGAGTTGGCTGGAAACACTGCGATCATCTTCACCGCCACGTGTGAACACACCCAACGCCTCGCTATTATGTTGAGGACCTTAGGATTCTCTGCTGTCCCTCTCCACGGAAAACTCTCCCAGGCCAACCGTCTCGCTGCGCTCAACAAGTTCAAGGTACGGCCATAGATAATCCTGTTTGTGTGTCGAGATGTCATTTCTCACTGTGTGTATTCTATTTCACTTATGCACCGTGTATATGTTTATGTGCGTCGTGTGTTCCTGTACTTAATCGCCTCGCCATGCGCGTGAATGTCTCTGTGCACATATATGTTGGTTTTTCATTTACGTTGGCGTGTACCTCTCATTCTCCGCGTGCGCACTTGACATCTACTCACGCGTACACACACATTCCCTACATGCGCTTATCTACGTTTTTTGTCTTCCCTCTCCCATCCTCCTGGTTCCTAGTCCGGAACGAGATCTATTTTGTTGGCCACAGATGTTGCTTCGAGAGGACTGGATATCCCCTCAGTGGACTTGGTGATCAACTACGACGTCCCTGCTCATTCCAAGGACTACATCCACAGAGTAGGAAGAACTGCCAGAGCTGGACGCAGTGGAAGAGCAATCACCATTGTCACCCAGTACGAAGTTGAGCTTTACCAGCGCATTGAGAAGCTCCTGGGACAGAAACTTCCAGAGTACGAGACGCACAAGGACGCTGTAATGGTCCTTCTCGAGAGAGTTACCGAAGCTTTACGCATTGCGTCCACCACTATGAGAGAAGAAGAAGAAGCTCTAAGGGTGACCGTTCTCATGTTGGTGATCGGTGAGGGGGCAACCTTAGTCGTGAGTGAAGAAAGCAGGGAGGAATGAACGGTGGGGAAAGGGGCCACGAAAGGGGGAACAGGGACAGAGTCTTTGTGAGAAGGTAGAATGTTTGTCAGTAGATTGATGGAGTAGAATGAAGGTGTTGAGCTCTAATGAAGGGGTAGAAGGGAGGTTCTGAGCTATAAGGCTTCTACGTCGAACTACCCTATCCTATGTACATGGCATGTGTCTTTGTGTTTAGAATAGGTTACTTATTTATTGTATGTCTTTAATTTATTGGCTTACCTTGGCTTTATTTCTTTTCAAACGAATTGAATGGATCACTCAAATACGATATAAAAATAAAAAATCACAAAAATTAGTTTTTTTTTTTTTTTTTATAGACAATATTTTGTCAATGTGTAACCGAAACTGAATAAGATCAAGGAAAGTAGAAGTTACAGAGTATTTATGCTATACAACATGTACGAAAAAAATCAGATTGAGAAGAAACGATGAAAGATGTAGTCGAAGGAGAAAAAAAATAGATTAAAATGAATTATCTATATTAAGAATGCGAAGAGAAGTAAATGAAGACAAGGAACTGGCGTGAAGAACACAGCAGCATAGGGCAAGCAGACATGCACAGTTGAGCATAATGGTAGTTGAAACGAACGTGAAAAAAGTAAAAAAAAAAAAAAAATTAAAAAATGAAATGTAAAAAGGATCATTTCAAGACTGCTAAACATAAATGAGGAAATAAAAGTAAAAAATACAAAGGTCAAGGGAGCTAATCCGGATTCTCCTTTCATGTACACACAGCTATGAAGAAGTGATGATGGGCTTCTCCTTCCATTCGGCTACAAAAAAAAAAATGTATGAAACTAAACTCAAAACAAAAATAAAAAATAAGACTAGGAGAAAAATAAAACAAAACAAAGCTAAACAAGACAATGTAACGCTAAGTGAAGCTAAGTAAAGCGAAGTGAAGATAAACAGTAGGGCAGAGAAGATAGGTGCAGAAGAGGTAGAGAAGTGAAGCAAATGAAGCAAAAAAAATGTAAAAAAAAAAAAAAAAAAGCAACACAAAGAAACACAAAAACGAAACAACATCCGTACTACAAATGGAGAAAAGAGAGTGAATACGAATCGAAGACAAAAGACGGAGAGGAAAGAGGGACGAAGCGGGGAAGGACAAACAACAAATAGGGGAGGAGGAAGAGATCACGGAGGAGGAAGAAGAAAGAATGTGGGGCTAGAAGAGAAAGAGATAAGCAAGAATGTGGGGCTAGAAGAGAAAGAGATAAGCGGGGGATGAGACAAGGGAAATGGATGAAAAAGAAAGGGTATGGGCAAGCAGAGAGGAAAGAGAGGAGCGAGGGAAGAGGAAAGAGGAAAGAGGATAGATGGAACACTCTGCTAGTGTTGGTTTGGGTGTTGAGCATTGGGATAGAGAGAAAGAGAGAAAGAAAAAGAAAAAGAAAAAGAGACAGCTAAAGATAAAGAAAGGGGAACATGAAGGGAAGAGGAAGAGGGAGAGGAGAGAGGAGAGGAGGGAGAAGGTCAAGGTAAAGGAAGAAACATGAGGCGAAGCGGGAAGAAAAAGAGAACAGAAAAAGTAAAAAGAGGAGAGGAGGCGGAGAGTGGAAGAGGAGAAGAGAGAGAGACTAGCTGCTAGAGCAGAGGCTATTGGATAGAGTAGTGGTTACTGGTAGTCTGCTAGTGCGTGTTTTAAGTACTCCATGAACCTCTTGGCATACTTCTTAGGCGATATGGCCGAGATTTCCTTCTTCGAGTACTTGAAAGAGTTGAAGAAGTTCTCCCCCCTTTTTCTTCCAATTATAAACAGTAAGTATGTCGATGATTCCCATGTAGAACACATACTCCGTCTCCCTTCCCTCGCTGTCTCTCCCTCTGATTCCTCCGTCGTCTGTCATGAAGATCGACCTAGAGGGCGTGAAGTCCAAACCAATCTTGGGAGAGGCAGCGGGTAGAGAGGGGAGGGCAGAGCGGGGTACGGCGGAGTGAGAGGGAGAGAATGTAGATAGTTCGTGGTCCGAATCGAGAGAGAGAGGCAGACGTAGAGGGAAGGGAAGAGAGAGTGAGAGGGGGCGAAGCGGTGCGGTCCTTTTCTCCCTTCGCTTTCCTTCCTGAGCTTCCGCTGTTAGGGTTGTTTCCGCCTCCACTCGCACTCCCGCTTCCATTTGCACTCCCATTGGCGCTGTAGTTGTTTCTTCCCATGTTGCTAGAGGAGTTGACGAGAAACTCATCGACCCTCCCCTCTCCTTCGACGATCCTCTTCTTACTCTGATCGAAAAGGAGATCTTCTTTCCTTAGAGGTTCTGGTTTCAGACCAATCTGGTACTCGTCCGCCCTCCCCACTGTTCCGTACTTCTTGGGCACTGCGACTGAGATGTTTCTGCCCCTCCCCTCCTCCTCCTCCTTACTGTCGGAAGAACCCTCGCTCGATTGGTCATCTGTAGATACACTCTCTTTCCTCACGACCTCTCTCTCTCCATCTCCCTCTTCCTCTCCCACTCCCACTCCCACTCCGACTACCTCTCCCTCTCCCTCCTCGTTGCCTCCCTTCGTTTCCTTGGTCTTCTCCTTCTCACCTTTGTTCTTTTCTCCGTGTGAGTGCGTGAGTACGTATCCCTCTCCCTCCTCTTCCCCTTCTGGGTGATGCACGCACGATACAATAATATCCTCTGCTGGAGAGGGTGGTGAAAGAATGGACTGTGGGGCAGGAGATGGCACAGAGGGCCCAGAGGGCACAGAAGCAGACGGCGAAAGAGCGGAAGAAGCATCGGAAGGGGAAGTGGTGACCTTTTGATTCGTGGACGTTAGCTCGATATCAATCGCTTGTTCGAATCCATGAGTTCCCGTTTTTCCTTTCTTCGCCTTCTTCGCCTCCTTCTCCTTCCTCTTCCGCTCCTTCTCCTGCTCCTCCTTTACCTTCTTCTCCTCCTTCTCTTTCCTCCTTCTCTCCTTCTCTCGCTCCTTCTCTCTTTCCTTCTCTCTTTCCTTCTCCTTCTTTCTCTCTTTCTTCTCCCTCTCCTTCTCCTTCTTCTCGTCCCAATCGCCATCCTTTCTCTCCTCCTTCTTCTCCTCCTTCGCTTTCTGAGCTATCACATTCTTTTCATCGATAGAATCCAGAACCTTTGTCAATGTACTCCTCCTTTCCCTCTCTTTCTCCCTCTCTCTCTCCCTCTCCTTTTCCTTTTCCTTTTCCTTCTTCTCCTCCTTCTCCTTCTTCTCCTCCTTCTCCTTCTCCTTCTCCTTTTCCTCGGCTTCCCTCTCCCCATCCCCCCCGATCTCTCTCAGTGTGATTTCTTCCCTCGTTTTCCGCCCATGCTTCTTGTGCCTATTTCTGTAAATACCCAGAAGAAGAGAGTAGTCCATGATGTTCAGATTGGCGAGTAGGTTCACGTCGTTCTGGAGTTGGTTGATGAGTGCGTGTGCATTCTCTTTTCCAAGAGATATTTTGACTCCCATATCGAGGAAGTCATTGTCCTTGTACACGCATCCACTTCCCTGGGCCTTTTCCTTCTCGCTGGCGTTTCTTCCTTGCGATGACCCCTTAAGGTCGAACACCATGCTCATTGGGCGAAGGAGTAGAAGACGCTTCCCATGATGAGGAAGTGCCTCTGCGCCTTCTTGTGTGGCTTCACCCTGTGCATTCCATAGAAGCGATTGATGAGTGTATTGGGATACTGCATGATGTGCTGGTAGTACTTGTGCAGCACCTTTCGGAGAAAACGGCACTCCCCTGTGAAACTGTTTTGATCATAAATTTCCTGTCGTGGGAGTAGAAAAAGAACTGGCCACTCTTGCTGTTGCTGATGAACTCCAGGAACTCGAAGTTTCCGCAGATGCACATGAGGTAGTCTGCTGGGTCGAGGTCGAATCTCTCTCTGATGTGTCTGAAAACTTCGGGAGAGTAATCCTTGAATTTGAAGTCTCTCGCCTGGTGCGCAGGGGTTAGCGAGGATCCATAGCCGGGAAAGCTAAGCTTGATAGTCTGGTCGAAGTCAGCTTGGGTTAAGGTGTGGTGTGACTTCGCCTCGACCTGGGAGACGGTGGTTCGGATCCCCAACATCATGTCGTACGTGAGTTCAAATTCCGGGTGTTCCCTATTGATTTTCCTGTGCTTTGTCTTTTGTCTCTTCCCCTCTTTCTCCTTCCCTGACTGAGGGGTCTGAACGGCAGACAAGGTAGAGGATGAGGGCACGAGAGGGGGCGGAGCGGTTGTGGTGGAAGGGGGGATGCAGTAGAAGAGGGGGCAGAGGATGCAATAGAGGCAGCGGAGGCGACGGGAGGAAGAGGAGAGTCTTTGTGTCCGCTCATGATCACCTTGAGATCATCTCCATATATCCTCCTTCCCTCAGCCTTGAGGTCCACTCCCTCTTGTCCCTCTTCCTCCTCATCATCATCGTCGTCCGGGTCACTATCTTCTACTCCTGAGTCCTCGCTTGACTCCCCCATCCGCCACCCTCTCTACTTCAGTGTGAACCTTGGCCAGCACCACACGAGTCTTACTCTTCACCTCACTCTCCTTCTCCTTCTTCTCCTTCTTCTCCTTCTTCTCCTTCTGTTCCTTCTGACTGTCCTTCTCAGTGTCTCTCTTCTTCTCTTTCTCTTTCTCCTTCTCCTCCTCCTCCCTCTTCTCCTCCTCTCCCTCACCTCCTCCTTGTCGTCTTCCTCGTCGACCTCCAAATCCACAACTCCCTCTCTCTCCAAGTCCTCCCTTCGTCTCCTCTGTCCCATTCGACTCCTTATCATCAGCAAGCCCCAGCGCCTCCTTTTCCTGCTGCTTAGAGTGTTCTTCGCCGTCCTCGTCGTCCACCTCCACGTCCACGATAGAGTGCTGTGAGTGTCCAGTCCCAGAGACTGGGTCAATGGGGAATGAGAGAGACACTGCTGAAGCAGCTGGCGACAGAGTGGGGGATGACGCGGTCGAGGAAGAGGAAGAGGAAGGAGAGGAGGAAAAGGAAGCAGAGGAAGCGAAGAACGCTGAGGAGGAAGAGGAGGAGGAGGAGGAAGAGAAGGAAGAGGAAGACGAGGAAGAAGAGAAGGAAGAGGAAGAGTCCTTGTTTCTGTGTTTCTTTTTGATAGACCAAGGGCTCTTGGGCTCGGACACCTCCCCCTTCTCTTCCGCAGAGTGGGAGAGGAGAGAGGGGTCTGAATGGGGGAGGAAATATCGTCGTCCTCTTCGGGAGGAATCACTACGTGAGTCATTTTAGAGGTGTGTTTAGGAAGCTGCGGAACAACTGAGGAGGAGAGAGGGAGAGAAGGGGGAGGAGGAGGACGGGTGGAAGAGAGGGGAAACTGTGGTGCTGGAGAGAGGGAACATAGCGTTCTCGACAGAGTCTAGCATGACTGACCCTCCTAGTTTGTTGGCGTTGAGGGAAGACGAGGACGACGACGAGAACAAGGGAGAGGAGGGAGTAGAGGATGTCGACGAGGTCGAAGAGGTAGATGTTGTTGACGAGGTCCTGCTGCCCCTCCTCCTCCTCCTCCTCCACTAGTCGTTTTCCTCGGTGATCCGTTCACTTCGGACTTCTTCATTTTCGGAACGATTGCTTTGAAATCACCTCTGGGATGTCTTCTTCACTGGCACTGTCGTTCGTTTCGTGTTCTTGCTGATTCTCGTATGCGATCACACCAAGCTGCGATATAGATCAGACCAACGAAGTGTATCACAACAAATTCAAAGTAATCCGAAGCGTTCGAATTGAATTGAATTGAATTGAATTGAATTGAACCGAATGATTTGAATTTGAAATCAACACAACCGGTTCCACGCACGAGTCAAAGAGAGACGAGATATCGAGTGCACAATGTACATTTCCAAGAAACATACAACGTAGGAAGAGAAATAATGATGAGTCAAATGGTGTTAGATGCCCGGTGCAAGTGAATAAGGAAAGACAGAGTAACAGAAAATAGAAATTAGAAGAAGCGTATCAGCCCAATCCAGTTCAATTTGAAACAATTCATAGCATACTGAGGGCACATAATCGTGGAAACTACAGGATGCATAAACATGTGAGTGTGTCAAATACATGTAAAAAACAGGTTATGGTAGCTACACAAGCATGGGAATAAAAGTATATTCAATTGCAATGTACGCATGCTGCTCATGGCACGCAAACAAAATGCAAAGCAATGATTGTATAACAAACAAGAATCAACGAAGTTGAAAGTCAATCACACTGAATACATCGTGTGACATGTAAGAACATGCGTAGTTGTTTCCCAAAAGAATATGGAAGTAGGCGCTTCAGCATTTTAAATACAGAAAGTGGAAAAGCTAAAGAAAATTCGAACGCATTAAGAACGTAACGCAATAATTGCAAGAAATAACTGTTGTAACGACATATAGCGAAATAAAGAAGACGCGTAGGATAATTTAATATATTATGGCTCCTACAGTGTATACTAAACGTCAAACAGTGCATTTTCAGTGTTGCAAAAACAGAGCATAGAAAAAATAGGTAGTGCAAACGAAAAAATATTCGCATTTAGCATGTTGCATGCAAGAAAAGAATTCTCAACTATACAAAATTGGACGAGAAAAGCAAGGAGCATATGTACACAAACACTAAAATGCTAAAAGCTCATTATTGTGTTTGATAAAATGTAAAAAGCACGTTACTTGCAACGACATATTTTGCACATTTACAAGTGAAATTAGCCATTTGCTTAACTGCCAAAAATAAATGATTATGTCACAAAAATAGGATAAATCATAAATGAAATGTTGAGAAGAAAACTCCGAGTATATTGAAAAGTAATGTGCATAACACCTTGATTTCAAGTATTTTGAGTAGAACGCGTTCTTTACATGGGACTACTCTTACACATGCATGCTCCTATTTCAAAATCATGGTCTCAATTTGAATGGTATGCACAATGACACTCAAAAAATGAATATGAAATGATAATTTGTCAAAATAATACGGGTCAAATCTACACATGAATGAATACGTTGTACTGAAATTGTTATAAATAACTTGAAAGACTCGATTATAATTGTTGTTTTACTGCTTTATGGGAGCAAAAAATACGAAAATGAAACTAATATACAGCTAAATTAGGAGCAAAAGTAATTCACACTCAGGAATGAAAATCCAAGATTTATTTCGTTGCAACAAGAACGAATGATGAATGTAACATTGAAGGCATACACGGAGTTTCGAACAGTGTACTCCGCAATCGCATGTATTTCTCGAATATGTTACTCAATAGATTCATAATTTTAATGTTTTTAAAGGTATTCGCTTGCGTTCATACCTCGTGCAATACACCGCATCCCGTCCGATCTGCGAAGTTAAATCACGGTGGGCCGACTTAGTACTCGGGTGGGTGACCACCGGGGAACTGTCTGGTGATGCAAGCTTTTTTTGGATTTTAGTTCAAAATGTGTGTGTGATCGAAATGAAGGAGATTAATTTAAATGATGTTTATAAGTTATTTTTTTTAATTGTAGCAAATTAATGAAGTTTTTCATATACAGATAGTACAGTTGTGGTAAATTTCTAATAGTAAATTGTATTTTGTAGATTGCAAAAAATCTCAGATCTCATGAATGTAATGTTTTGTATTTTGTGTTTATTAATTCCAAAAATGATATGATTACATTTCTTCTTTTATTATTTTTTATCAGACATGTTATACAACTTGTTTGAAAGGCTATATTTGTTTTTGACTTTTTTTTGCGCAACTATATGTGCAAAAGTTGTTTTTAAATATTTGTAAGGTGTATCAAAGTAGTAGTATTTACATAAATGCGCAAAATGGATATGAATATAAACATTTCTCACGTGTTACAGTGTAACATAAAAATTTATTTAACAATATATATCCATATGTCAAATTATTTTATTTTTACTTTCTGAAATATTACTAAATCAATTATGTGATGATACACGTAACACTACATTTTTGAGACATATTCTTGAAGCACAACGCAAAACTCATCAACAACAATAAGTTCAGGCAAATGTATCCTGGTTAACACAATCAATTTTCAATGCTAATACACAAATTACATCGGAGCTTGTGCCTTGAAAAGTACCTATCGAACAAATCCCTACCTTAAAAATATTCCATATTTATTCTCTTCGAATGAAATAATTAACGCACATACTACAATACAATGCATGAATATACAAACTATACTGCAAGAAATCTAAATGACTAAACTAAACTAGACTACGTGTACAGATGAAAGAACAAATTCAAATACATCTTCCAAAGCGAAGAGGAGGGGAGGCAGAGAAAGGGAAAGTCCCCTCCATAGGACTAAGATGCCGAATAGCCAATCGAAATTAACACCCAACACACAATATATATATATATACATGGATATACATAACACTTTCGCATAACACTGTGAAGGAGAAGAAAGAACAACTGTTGATCACTAGTACGAAAAGTACTGCTCATGCTCACACAGCTCTTCCTAACCTTCCCTTCACCCCACAACTCTCATGTGAACAGTAATCAACAGTTCGTGCAGGACGCTCCCTCCAGTTGTTGCTCTCTGGCTGACATCCGACGTCTTCGCCCACCTACCTCTTTATCTCCGTACCACTCCCTCTCCACCCCTCCACCCCTGAGCTGCATCATCCCCTCTGCGTTACTTTCTGACCCAACCATCACATCGTTCGTACACATACTTCGACGAGTATCACCTTCCTCACACTACACCTTACAAGTTCTCTTTGTTCACTCCGGTCTCGAAGCTCTCGATCTTCTTATAGTTGGTAAGCGTGTTGAGAAGGAAGAAGAGAACCTCGTTTGGAGTCACGTCATTCTGGGCACCGATCTTACTTGTACTTGAAGAACCTGAGCTCTTATCACCTGCAGCTCCATTCCTGCCCTTACTGGCCTCGTCCTTCGCCCTCCTAAGCTCAGCATTGATACCGAGGATCTCTCCAGCCTCTTGGATATAGTAACTGATATCCCTTTCAGTACACTTGTTAGTGAGCTGAGCGAGACGCAGAGACTCTGATGCGAAGTGTTCGTCAAGGTCAAAAAGGTCGAGAGAGGGGGGAGGAGGTTCTCTCAACAACGGGTTCCACACCGCAGGCTGGAGGGGAGGGAGAGGGGTCTCGAATACCGGAGGAATGAGCGACAAGGGTTCGTGCTTCACTCCAAGTCTTCTATACAAGTTAGCGACCTCAGGCACAGTGTCCATGGAGAAATTAACAAGTTCCGAGTCGAAGAGAAGTGAGAAGTCAGCGGGAAGATCTTCACTCTCCTGGAGACAAGGCTTCAGCTTGTCAGCCATTCCCTCTGTGTTGGGGACCACCTTGGACTCCACTCCAAACTCACTACGCTCGGGGTCTACTGACAGCTTCAGGCTCCCTTGAGAACTTCCCACATGCGAAGGCCTTCCACTGGAGGTGTTCAACTCCAACTTGAGAGTCTTGTCGACCAAGAGACGGAAGAGGGCAAGGGCGAGGACAGAGTTATCTTCCTTGTCGACGAAGGAGTCATCCAGCAAGTGACAAGATCCAGCAACCATCAACAACCCCTTATCACTTTTCGTCACTGCGACCAGCGAGGACTCCAGAGGGAGCACAGAAAGTACCTGAGGTTATAAGGGGAGTTACGGAGGGTTGGATGGTGAGGGAACATCCGTAGGGGTAGACAATGTTCAATCCCTTCTCGTTCGGAAACTGTTTCTGCCCCAACAACTGACCAAAATTACTCGACAATGTTGCGTTTTGAATATAAGCCTCCTTGGGGTTGGAAGAAATTCTTTGAGTACACTGCACGTAGGACTGAGTTATCTTCAATAGAGATACCGAACTTCTCCGTAAAGTGGTTGAGGTGTTTAAATGAAATTTCACTTCCTTCAGACGCCAAAATAAACACACTTCCTCCTGAATGAATAAAGCTCTCCAAGATACTTTCATCCTCCTTGTCTAGTGCAATCTGAGGTGCAACAAACACAACACAAGCTACTTGTTTTAATTTCTCTAGAGTAAGAGAGTCTTTGTTTGTTGCCACTCTGTACTGCATTCGAAGCTTCTTACTCAATTGCTTTAATCCTTTGCTAAACGATTTTAGCTCGTTTTTCGACATGTCAAACAACACGATAGGAAGTTCTGAGACATCTGGCCTATCCATTGTATCTAGATTTAAATCTTTCCTAGTATGGTAACGTTGGATGTGGAGTAAATTGCAGTCTGTTGTTTCAATTCGATAACGACTGGATTATATATAATTATGAATACGCACTCACATTTCTATCTCACGAAGAGTTTGAAGGGAAATAGAGAGTTTACTTTATTGTTACTTGACCATATTGTTCAATTTATAGTTATTTGAGGGTTCATAGGCACATTCTTTAAGATGTACCCATTTTTCTGCTAGATATTCAATAATTACATTTTGATTTTGTACAGAACATATATTTAAAAGAGGGAATGTGTTTTACCAAACGTTTTAGGGTACTAAAACTAAACGAGAACATAGGAATATAAAACAAGTTCGTGTCATGCATTTTTAAACCTACTATATACACACATTCATGTGTTGAAAATAAAATAAAAATTCAACAAATGGATGAAATTAAAAAAATCGCATGCTACTCTGCCACAGTATCCCAAACTTTATTCTTTTGTCTTAATTTACTTCTTCTCAACTACATTTTTCAATATGTAAGTTACATATATATGCACAGTTAGTTAGTTGAATCTTCCGATTAAATACAACTTTTCCTTAAAAATACCTAGTTTTTGGACACTTAAATTGAGTGGGAGAGCGACATGCTCTTTGCAATTCTTCATAGGATGGTTGGTCAATATATATCATTATTACACGCGTAAAGTACTTTTATATTCTGAATAAGTGATCATTCTATTCAAGCTTGTTCTACATTTCTCTTTGTTCTGTTTTTCATTTGCCTATGATTCCGTGGTTAACGACGTTTTCACACACGCCGAACAACAGATAGACTGAACATGCCTAATTGCCCATTCCATTCACTCCATTTCATACAATACTTACTGAGTTTAACCCACACTCAACTCCCTTCAATAATATCATCTCATTTAACAATCCCCTTTAACGTGTATCACACTTGTGTTAATAGCGACTAACCTTCGTTGTTTCCCTCTTTTCTACCGCACCACCCTCTTTTCCTGCACCCTACCCCGACTATTTCTTTTCTTCGTCACAACAAATGCACACAACACCACTACCATATCCCACCCTTTCCCTGACACATCCTGCCTGCCCTTTCTACTCTACAGCGTAGTTTGCTCCATGGATTATTTGAAATCCTTCTTCGGAGACACTGACAAGTACCAGAAGTACACCCAAGCGTAAGAACACTTGTGCAACCAACCCTGATATCTGTCTTTTCACTCGCTTTTCACTCGCTTTTCACTTTCTATCCACTCTCCTTTCACTTGCTTTGTACTTGATTTCAACGTTGTTCAATCCACTGCCTCCATTCTGCACACGCTCTGTTTTTCTTACCCCTTCTCTCTTCTCTCCTCTCTTCTTCGCTCTCCTCTTCACGCCCCTCCTCACACTCCTCTTCTTTTTACTCTTTTTCTCTTTCACCCTCCTTCTATCCTCCCTCATCCACTTCTCTCCCATTTCCCCCTTCTGCTTTCCT
The DNA here is from genome assembly GCA_035043665.1 of Drosophila quasianomalipes. NCBI lineage: Eukaryota > Metazoa > Arthropoda > Insecta > Diptera > Drosophilidae > Drosophila > Drosophila quasianomalipes. Next base: position 179,346 of record JAWNMU010000158.1, on the reverse strand, counting down.
TTATCCTTCTTTCTATCTCTTCTTCCTTCCTCCCTCCTTTCCTCCTTCCCTTCCTCCCTCCCTTTCTTCCTTCCCCTCCCCCTCCTCAGTCTGGTGGGTGATGTTGGTTCTCTGATGGGAAAGGACTATGTCCACGTAGACCCTCCTCCACCCTTCGCCTACCTAGCAAAGGTAGCCTCGCGTAACACGTTTCATTTTTCTTTTCACTTTTTACTTTTCTTTTCACTTATTAATTCATTCTCCTTTTCACTATTGTTATCAATTTTCTTCCCACTTCTCTTTCCAACCTCATTTTCACCTCTCTTTCCGACCTCCTTTGCACCTCTCTTCTGCCGTGTTCTCTTTCAACGTGTTTGCTTTCCACTCTCTTTCACTCTCCCTTTCGCTCCCCCACTCACTTTTCGTTTCGCTTCGCCTTTCGCTTTTCTTCAGGAGAACGATGACTTCGTAAACAATCCCCTACCGATGAAGACAGGAGACAAGGACAAGTCCACTCTCCCCCAATCCTTCTCCTCTCCCTCGTCTCCTCACTCCTCTTCTCCCTCTCTCCCCTCTTATACTCTTGTGACTCCTCTCAACGACTCGATCTCTCGTTCTGAGCCCCCTTTCCGCCCCTCCCTTCCCCCTGTCCCCTTCCTTGGACTCAAATATAGATACTCCCTCCCCACCCTCGGCCCCTCTTCTCAATTTGAAATTGACTCTAACCTCCTCGACGGACTCTCCGTCGCCTTCAACTACATCAACGCGGTAATATCATACATATCCTTCTCTTCACGCGCATTCATATTTCCATACACACTTACGTACTGACATACATACACATACACGCGACCTTTCTTGTAAATCCTTCCACTCATCTGTGCTTCCCTTATCCCTTTTCTCCCTTTTCTTTTCCCCTTTCTTCTCCTTTTTCTTCTTCTCCCTTCTGCCCCCCCCTCTTCCTCGTTCCCTCCCTGGCTACTGGACTACCCAGCCTTCGCTGTTGCTACAGTTGAAGGGTCATCCCCAGCACCACCCTCCTAAGGGAGACGTGTTCGTGGTGTCCTCTCTCCACCCATCGGTGAGGGTGAGGGGAAGGGCAGAGGGAATCAGCGCAAGCGGGACTGGACCAGGCAGAAATGGGAGTGGACGTATCGAAGGGAAGTGTAAGTGCATCTGTCCTTGCCTCTCTCCGTCCCTCCTTCGTCTTCTCTCCCCCTCCACCCCCTCCCTCTCCGTCTATCATCAGAGGGCTGACGAAGGAGAAGGAAGATCCCTTTCACTCCCTGAACGAAAGGGAGAGAGAGGAAGATCGACGCTCCCATTCTCTCCCTCTCCCTCGTCAACGGATCCCCCTCCTCTGCCTTCGGTGCTCAGTATTCCTTTAGCTCGTATACACCCGTAGGTTCCATGCACTGTTGTATCCACCGAACACTCTTGCACATATTCACACACACACACATACACACACATATATATATATAAATGCACAAATGCACATACTCACACTCCCATAAATGCACATAATAACGCAAATGGACACGGAGATCCACATGTATAGTACATGTACATGAAAATGTATATGCAAATGTATATGAAAATTCATATGAAAATACATATGCACATGCATCTGATACATACGTCTTTGCATACATTCTCTCTTGTTCATTTCGTCTCTCTCACCAAATATTCCTTGTTTCTCATTCTTTCCCCCCTTTCCCCCCTTTCCCCCCTTTCCCCCTTTCCCCCCTTTCCCCCCTTTCCCCCCTTTCCCCCTTTCCCCCCTTTCCCCCCTTTCCCCCTTTCCCCCCTTTCCCCCCTTTCCCCCCTTTCCCCCCTTTCCCCCCTTTCCCCCCTTTCCCCCCTTTCCCCCCTTTCCCCCCTTTCCCCCCTTTCCCCCCTTTCCCCCCTTTCCCCCTTTCCCCCTTTCCCCCCTTTCCCCCCTTTCCCCCTTTCCCCCCTTTCCATCCCTTTCCATCCCTTTCTCTTGCACCCCCTCTCTTTCCCCTTTCCCTTCGCCTGTTTTCCGAACTCTCCCCATCTTCCTCTGCACTCTTTCCCCAGAGTGATTTGGACAGTGACTCCCTAAAATCCCTTTCGTCGAACCTCTCCCTCCGCTACTTCAGAAGGACTTCCTCCTCCTCCACCGTAAGTGTATATCTAGTCCCAGCCCTTCTCCCTCTCTCTTTTCACGCCATCCTCACTCTCTTTCTCCTCATTCTTTGGCCCTTTCTCCATCTTCACATCTCTCTTCGTATTTTTCTTTCTCTTCTTCCACTCATTCCACTCGATTGATTTGATAGTCTCCACTTCTTCGATAATTTTCTCTGTCTTCTTTTCTCTTCACTCTATTTGTTTTCCGTGTCATCTGCTTCTCTTCGTTCCTGCCCCCTTATCCTTCTACCTTCTTCTCCTTCTCTTCCCCTCATTTTCCTTTCCTTCCGCTTTCCCCTGCCCTCCTTCTTCCCCCCACCCCCCTCTTCTACTCTTAGGTTGCTAGCCTTGATAACTGGGAGAGAACGCTAGTGTTTCGTTCTTGTTCAAGGAGGAGACTGACAAGACCCCAAATCTTCTCCCCCTGCCTCTAACGTCACTGCTTCTCAGTCCAAAAATCCTAATAGAGGTAAGAGAGACACATCAATACCAGTCGACTATAGGAACTGAGAGAACCGAACAAACTCGTTACTTCCCACTGCACAGACTACCACTCATACAACCACATGTGCGCGTACGCACTTATATACACACACACGTACTCATATACAAACAAAGACACGCACACGCGGACATGCACATATACACACATGCATACACTTCCCCGCCTTTTGCTTCTAATCTCTATGTCTGTCTCCTCCCATTCCGTTTTCCCTCCGCATACCCCCTCCCTTCTCCTCCCTTCTCTCCCTCTTTCCGCTTGCGCCTACCCCACCCACCCCCGCATAATCCTCTGCCCTTTCCGCCTCTTCTTTCCCCAGATGAAGAGATGGAGCTGAGACTGAAGAGGGAGAGGTCTTTGTGGGCTGCAGCGGTGAAGTTCAACGTCTCAGTGAAGGATCTTTTTTGAGCCTCCAACAAAAGAACTCCTATTCTGCAGACCAGGATTTCGTCGCAGCAAAGGTTGCCCAGTTCGACAGGAAGCTCAACAACAACGACTTCCTCTCGAAAATCACTAACAAACACACATTCGTAAGTCAACAACACCTATTTCCCACCCTTTACTGCCGTCCCTTACCTGTTCTTCCTTTCTACACCCTTCCTTCTCAGTTCTTCGTTCTTTGTCGTTTTTTTAGCCCTCACTTCCACTCTTCGCCATTCGTTCTTTGTTTCCTGCCCTCCTACCCCCTCTCTTCTGCATATTGACGCCTTCTCGTCCCCTCTTTCTCTATTGCTTGTTCCGTCGCTAACAGCTCCACTGCTTCCTAAGCTATTCACCAATCTATCTGCTAATCTACTCGTCCCATTCCTTGCTCTCTATTTTCTCTTAATCCCCCTTCTATTTATCTCGATCCTCTCTACATACATATTCTATGTTTGTTTCTCCATTCTTTCAACTTCATGCATCATTGTTTGTTCGATTGCTCGTTGGACTGTTTCTATCTCCAGAACCTGTCTTCCCAAATCGTGTCCTCCCCTTCTCCCCCTCTTCCTCCGACCTCTCAAAGGCGTTAACGATCGAAGGAGCTGTTCAGCTGCCCCTCTCCTCAGCAGTGCTTGTTCACGCGAAGGCGGACACTACGGGTTCTCTCACCATCCACTCGTCCATCGATGACGGAATCTTCTCCTCTGGCAGACAGGGGTGGAGGAGGAGGAGGACTTCGAACCAGACATTCCTGGAGAAAATGGGAGTCACCGACGATGAAAATGCAGTCGGAAATGTACAACTCTCGCTAAGGTTCGAGACGAACGTATACGAAAACAACTACAGCAACTCTAAGATCGGCTTCCTTCTAACCTGCGGAGACCCCCTCTAATCTAGTTCTGATGCTGCTAGACACCAGTCGTTCACCTGTACTCTCTGTGGTATTCCCGTCTCCCATATGTTCTGCCATACCTCCGGCCTACTTCTGCTAAACCCTCTGTCCCCCTCCACTCTTTTCCCCTCTACTCTATTCCCCTCTACTCTTTTCCCCTTTTGTCTTTGTTTTCGTTCTTGTTTTTCTCTTATTCACATGCCTAATTTACGTAGTTTAATTTTTCTCCTTATCATTTGCTTAATTTCTCATTTTGTTTAACTTCCTTCTTGCCTCTTAGAATCCTATTTATTATACTCTAGTTTATGATTTCAAACACAGAGATGCAACGTCCGCGTCACACCCCTGCTTTTCTCACCACACGCAGACTTTTCTGGCGTGGTAGCAACACGTTTAACTACAAATATATGCCTGCTAATCCTCGTAGTTCTGTTTTTTGTTAATGCTAACTTTGTGCTCATTCGATCCCAACTCTCCCCACTACTACATTATTAATTATATACACACATACTGTAGCACGCAAAGGCTGTAGCTCAATAAAGTACCCACCCCATCGCCCACTATTCTGTCGCCACTCGATTTATTAACCTACAATCATGAGCTCTCTCATTCAGCTGTTCTCTGGCTCTTCGTCATCCATTCGTTTCTCTTTTCTGAGGGCGGAGCATCCTTCTATCAGCTGCAGTAGTGGTAGATATAAACTCACACGTAGTGCATCTTCTATGCAGACTGTGACTTTGATCTTCTTCCCCCAACGACTTCACGTTTGCTTACACTGATTTAAACAAATGATTATCGCATGCTTTATTTACCATTCATCACTGCAAGAACAACGTAAAACATACATGCTTAAACTTTACGCATTACACTTCGTATGTGCACAGAAATAACATACACACACACATGTACATACACACATATGCATACATACATCTCCGAAACGTGTACAAAATATGACTCAATCTAATACTACGAACTACAAACACGAGACAGACACAGGAAAGCTCTTTGAGTAGACAGATATTTACGGACTAGAACAACGAATAAACTTCGAAAGGAAAACGCAACGTAGCTATAGCAACGATAGGGAAAGCATGCAGGAAAAGACGAATAAATAACACAGGCGGGGCGGAGGGAGTACCGGAAATGATAGGGTTATCTATGGGCGCGATGGGAGGAGTAGGAGGAGCTGGAGGATGAGCTGGAGGAAGAGGAAGACGAGGATGAAGGGAGGGAAGAAGTTTGATGTGGTGAATGACGAGCGCGAGTGGTTCCGGTTCGAGAGAGAATATGCCGAAGGGGTTGGAGATAGAGACGTTTTGCTCATTCACTATCTCAGCATGAATGTGAGAAGGGATGGAGTGGATGGATTCCACATAGCATGAGAGTCGTCTTGATTAGCGCAGGGGAAGACGAAGAGCAGCGAACTGTTTTTGATACACACTGCAGGGTTCACAATGAACACTCTCTCCTCCGAGGCGACGTGGTAGACAGAAACACATGGCTCAGAGGAACAAACCCGCAATCAATTCCCCAGTCGGGATTGAACGAGGGCTGACTTTATCGCATTACTTGCCATCTCGAACGTCTTCGCACAAGTGCGTGAGCTCCAAGTCCCACAGAGAAGCACGTAGCAGTCATTTCCTCCTGTGGCAAGGTACTCCCCTGTGGGACTCATCTCGATTGCAGTGACTCCTTCTTTGTGCGCCATCCATGTATGACTTACCACAAGCCCTGAAGACTTAATCTGACACGCAGTCACTGTCCCATTCGAGCGACCCGAAGAACACAAACGAAGGAAGCAGCGAAAGGGAAGAACAGCAACAAGTCACTGGGAACGGAAGACGGGTCTTGACAGGACGACCCTCCACCCTCGACAAGGACGGGCTGCTGATGAGGTAGGCCGTGTTCTCCTTATCAACCACAATCAACTTCTTGTCGTCTCCAGATACTAACACGTGCGCTGGCTCTTTTTCTGCCCTCTCCTTCTCTCTTTCCCTCTCCCTCTCCCTCTCCCTTTCCCTATCACGCTCCCTCTCCTTCTCTTTCTCCTTCTCTCCCTCGTCCCCCAGCGTTATCGTCCAGAGCAGCTTCAAAGGACACTTGCAGTCCCACGCATTCACGGTCCTATCCGCAGACACACACGCAAGGTTAAGCTTATCTCCCTTCGAAAAAGTCACCCCAACTACGTTGTCCATCGCATTCGCATACATCTCCTTCTTCACATTGGATGATCCAGGGTCAAAGTAAACCAAAGGCACAGAGCTTACTGTTTACGGAGAGACAACCCGCCACTTCTCCAACCACGTTGAAGAACACTTTTGTGGGCTAATAAATACACAAATACACAGAATGTGATTCACATGTTTACATCAGATATGCAAATACTACTATGCATCCGACAAACATATGTGGAAGTAACACACCATTACATTTTAGCTTGCATTTTTCACAAAATCGTTTACCTTTTCTGGAGGTAGGAGATGCGCTTGCAGACCAAGCGAGAACAATATTCATCTTTCAAAGCGATAGCTTCGGGTTCTGCAGAGGACATCTATTTCCTGGAATAAAGTTGTCATTTTTTAATGTCTATAGTTTCGCGACAAATACCTTTTGCAGGCATGTACTATTTGAGCTAATTTTCCAAACAGCGCATTCACATTTCCTTTCACATGAACAAGCAATCCAGCATTCAGCAATTTATTGGTCGACTGATACTATAACATATTCATGAAATTTGATCATTACATGCATACATTTCGTATGACCTTATAGCCGTGTTTTAAACATCCACATGCAACTATATAGATATAGTATATACAACATTATTGAACTCTCATGTGACGTGACATCTGAGAACTGGGGTTTCGGTTACCTTTCCTCCCCCATAGAGAAAGGAAATGCTTTGTTAGGACTCGTAAACACTCATACAAAGTATAAAACTATATATGGAATAGTTTACATGTTGGAGCTGCTTCACAAGGTGCTTAAAAAACTTGCTCATTTTTTCTGCACCTCACTTGAACAGAAAGTCTCTTCTCACTTGACAAAGCTTAGACAAACTGCGCAAATCATTATGCGGCTCTACCACTTCCATATCTTATGCAACACAGTTTAAATGTTCTTCGGATTCCTTACCACATGCAGACCCAACTCAACCGAAAGTTCGTAGCCGAAAACAAATACACAAACAAAACATTCAAAATAACATTGATTATTTTTTTCTTTTATATCAGCTAACAAAGAACAATGCATCGCATCGATACACTCGACACGCATACACAAATTGTACAACTCAGACAAAAGAGGCTACAAAAGGAACATATTTAAGTAATGATGAGGTCAATGAGACAAGAATAACAATGGGGATAAGTCAAAAGAAGATAAATATTATAATAGAAACAATCAAAGTAACGAATAGAAAGGAATACATTACGGCAGGAAGACGAGTACACGTATACAAAATAAAAACTTGATTCCATTTACATTAAAAATACAAGAAATGAGCCTTCACTTGCTTTTTGAGCGAGTGCCTACCACGAAAGAGAAAAGCCAAAAAAACAAAACAATCAGTTATTTCAAGGATATATAAATAAAACGATATACACTACGTAGTTTCGAAGGTAGCAAATACGACGTGCACCAATATTTCTCCATTCAATATACAGACATCGCTTCTCGCTCGCCTCCGATTTCCCCCTCGTCCCTTCACTTCCCTCATCTACAGGTATATGGATACCCTTAATGAGGATAAAGGAAGGGAAAGAGGACTGGGGATATGGGACAGAAAAGGGAGCAATGAGGGTGCGAAATGCGAATGCAAATATAACGATGGAAGATGATAGGAGCTCACGGCGAGGGCGACGCAGATCGGCAGAGGCAGATCGGAGAGAGAAATGATAGAAGAAGGGAAAGCAAGACAAGAAGGCCGAGAGAAAAACGATTAATTCACGATTAGAAGACGGCATCCCAGTCGGGGTTGGAGGGGTCGGGGATGAACTCTTCGACCGAGGTCTCCTCATCAGGATAGTCATCGAAGTTGGAGATGTCGAGCTTGGACTTGACAGGGATGCGGATGGGGGGCTCGAGCTCCTTCTTGAGCAGAGCGTTCCAGTCGATGGACTTGAACCACTCGTGCTTCTTAATAACCGCCGCTCCTCCGTGCATTACTCCCAACCTTCTCGTAGGCTTAGTCTGAAGAAGACTCGAGATGAGGGACTTGGCCTCGGGGGTGAAGAAGGAGGGGCAGCGGAGGTCTCCGGCAAGGATCTTCGAATACATCTTGGTGGGTCCCTCCTCATCGTAGAAGGGCGTGTATCCCGCCAACATCTCGTAAATGAGAATTCCGAGCGTCCACCAATCAGCTCCGGTGTGGTGTCCAGCTGAAGCAACGATCTCAGGGGAGAGGTAGTCTGGGGTACCACAGAAAGTGTACGTACGCTCACGAGTCTTCTTCGCGAATCCGAAGTCAGTAACCCTGAGGTATCCGTCGGCATCGACAAGAAGGTTCTCTGGCTTGAGGTCTCTGTAAAGTATGTCCTTTGAGTGCATGTATTGGAACACAGTCACAATGATGGCTGCGTAGAACACAGAGGTAGGAGTGTCGAAACGGTCGTGAGATCTCAGAACGGAGAACAGCTCTCCTCCGAGCGAGGGCTCGAGGAGGAAGTAGAGGCAGCGCTGGTCCTTGAGGGTTCCGTAGAGGTTGACGATGAAGGGATGCTCGAGCTCAAGCATGACAGCTCTCTCGTTGAGGATGTGGGTGATCTGGTTGTGCTTCACGACGTGAGCCTTGTTCACGGCCTTAAGAGCATAAGTGTTACCCTTCCTGTCCTGGACCAACTGGACATGACCGAAAGTTCCTCTTCCAAGGGTTCCGATCACCTTCAGCTCAGAGAGGGACGAGACGGGGCACACGCGCTTAGAGGCAGACGAGGCCACCACGGTGGTGGGGGAGACAGGAGTAGACTCCTCAGGGGACTCCTCCTTCTCTCCGCTTCCTCCGAAGTGCATCTTGATTCCTCCAGAGAAGCTCTTAGTCTCTCTCTGAGTGGGGGACTTATCGAAGACGTCGCTGAGCTCTCTATTGAGGATCGAATATTTCCTCACTCCGTGCTCCACCTTCTCCTCGAACATTCCCACAAGGGCGACGAAGTCCTTTCTGTTGAGAGACAGCACGCGCACAGGGGTGAGCGCCTGGATGGTGGCTCCTCTGATCTCGTCCTTGATAAGAGTCTTCTCTCCGAAGTACTCTCCTGCTTTAGTGTATTTTTGGATCTCTTCTCCGTCTCTGAACGCCACCGCCTGTCCGCTCTGGATAATGTACAGAGTGTCTCCTGGTTCACCCTGAGAAATAATAATCTCGTTCGCGACGTACCTCTTCTCCTCCAATGCCTCTGCGATCCTGCTGAGGAGGTCTTCGGGGAGCTGGCCAAGGAGACGAGTAGTCTTGAGGAACTCCACTCTGCGCACGTGGTGTTTGCGAGATGAGGTAGTCATGAGCTCCTTGTAGATACGACGGTCGATCACGTAGCACTGCGAGGGCTCGAGGGCAGTCACGGTGGTGGAGCTCTTGCTATCGTACATAAGCGAGATCTCTCCGAAGAATCCTCCCACCCCGTTCACAGTTCTAGTCGACTTCTGACCCACATTCACAGAGAACGCTCCCGAAGACCCAGAGGGAGAAGCGGGGGTGAGCTGGGACTCAGCGGACTCGTCCTCCTCGGTCACCTCGTCCTCGTCAACGACGACCGACTCGGAAGAGAAGGATCCCTTGGTGACTACATAGAAAAGCTTAAGAGGAGCATCCTGCTGAACGACGACGTCGCCAGTGTTGAACTCGACCGACCACATTTGCTTGACCACCTCCTCCTTCTCCTCGGTGTCCATGATCTGGAAAGCCAGGTTGTCGTTCAATGCGTTGAAAAGAAGACGGAACACCTCAGGGGTCTTCTGCCTGTCAGCGTCTGTCTTGTTAGAAGAGTCTCCAAGGAGGTAGGTGTCTCCACTGATAGCAGCTCTCCTCTGCATCTGCAGCTTGTGGTGAATTTGAGGCTTCCAGAACTTTGCGTCAGCCCCACTTCCAGAAGAGGCAAGGGACACGGGCTTGCGGCCGTAGTCCTTGATGATCTTGGTCACGGCGTCGACCCATTTGTTGACGTAGGCCTGGGAAGGGGCAAGTAACTCAAACTGACGAACAACCCCCTCCAGCATGATGTTGAAACGTTCGTTGTTCTTCTCAGGGAGGAGAGTGACACCTTTCATGTTCTCAACCAACAAGTATCCGAGACACTTGGACTCATCTGAGATGTCTTCCTTCTTCTTGAAGTAACACATCTGATCAGACCACAACACAAAGTAACGCTCTTGCCAAACATGGCGTCCAAAGAACCCCTTAGGGGACTTTTTTCTTCAAGCACCCCTCCAAAATGATCTTAGAGGGATCAAACTACGTTCACACCAAACCGGCAACAAAGCAATCGCCGAGTTGCGATGCATACAGATACATGTGAATAGAAATGTATAGAAATATAGGCACGAGGAATACGTGTGTTAACTAACAAATCGAAACTAGACTAATAAAACCAGGTATAGTACAACAAATACAAACTGAACCCTCGACACTGGTTCTCATACGGATTGCTACCCAATGGAGACCCCTTTCCTCCCTAGATTCCCACAATACAACACAGTTCTCCAACTATAATGCCTAGGTGTATATAGTAGTTCACCCCACGTAGCCCCTGGACTCAGAAATCTGCATCCACAGTGAATCCCATTGCTCGACTACAACAGAATTCAATAAGCCCAGATCGAACTACACATACTCCATGCAACCACCATAGATTCTCCCACGAATACACAGACCACATTCTATAATACACTCGAAGTAAGAAAGACTGCTGTTGTACCTGATTAGACGAAGTCATTTAATACGGTATATTCCTGCTTGCAAAAAGCCTCTGTCAGGGACTTACCCTACAATGAGCTATCCTCGACACACACACATACACATCGGACATAAACTCATTAATATTAAACGACTTAAAATTAAAAATAAATTGACGCATGCAGTAGGTAAAAATTATGCCAGTGAAAAATGGACTCAAGAAATAAGGGTTACAGAACAGCCAGAAAAAAAATACAAAGCGAAAAAATAGCTTTAAGAAGGATTCATCGTTAGATCAAACGAAAAAATAAGTTTCGTCTGTATTATTCATTATACACAACAGTGCTCAACTCATTTCAGTTTGAAGAGTTTTTTGGCTTTTTTTGGCTTTTTTCTGGTCCAACTATACACATATTGAATATTTATTAAGTACTACCTATATTATTCATAAAAATATATACACAAAAGCGAAGGCAGGCAGCTGCCAAAATTTGTCTTATTTCTGAATAAAGCAAAGGCATTTTGCAGCGGTCTAAGAAGGCACCTATATGTGAAACTTAGATTTCAAAATATATATAATAGAGGATTTCTCTGCATTATTCACAAATGCGAAAAATATCTTCTCAAATCATTTGAGATATGCACAAGTTAGTTTGCACGGCTCATTTTGGGAGAACGAAGTATAAATTTCTTTTTTGGGAATAGTCTACCTTGGGGATTTTTGTCTTCACGAAAAGTTTTCATCTCCGTTTTTTTTTATTATAAGATGAGCGATTCTACTGCTGCCACCTCTGCTTCTGTTGTGTCTTTCGAGAAGGATTACTGGTACAATCTTATCCATGATGTTCTTGCTTTCGCCGACATTGAGATCAACGGATCCCGCCCTCATGATATTCGTGTGCACAACCCTGAGTTGTTCAGACGTGTCATTCAGGAGGGGTCTCTTGGACTCGGAGAGAGTTACATGGATGGATGGTGGGACTGTGAACGCGTTGACGAGTTCATCTACCGTTTGATTCGCGCTGAGGTCCACACTAAAATCCCCGTTAGCTGGAGTGACATTGTTCGTATCCTCTCCGTCCGTTTCATCAACCTTCAGACCCAAGCTCGTGCTTGGATCGTTGGAAAGGAGCACTATGACCTTGGAAATGACCTCTTCGAGAAGCTTCTTGACCCCTACATGCAGTACTCTTGTGGATACTGGAAGAATGCTCAGAACCTCGAGCAGGCCCAGCAGGACAAGCTCAAGATGATCTGTGAGAAGCTTCAGTTGAAGGAAGGACAGACCCTTCTCGACATTGGATGTGGATGGGCTGGTCTTGCCCGCTTCGCCCACGACAACTACGGAGTGTCCGTTGTTGGAGTGACTATCTCCGAGGAGCAGCAGAAGCTTGCACAGGAGAAGTGCGGAGACAGAAACATCAAGATCGTGTTGCAGGACTACCGTGACTTGAACGAGAAGTTCGACCGCATCGTGTCGGTTGGAATGTTCGAGCACGTGGGACACAAGAACTACGACACCTACTTCGACGTGGTGCAGCGCTGCCTCAAGGACGACGGACTCTTCCTCCTCCACACCATCGGAGGAAACAACGACATGTGCTTCGACGCTTGGCTTAACACCTACATCTTCCCCAACGGATACCTGCCCACTGTTGCTAACATCTCTGACAGCGCACAAGGAAAGCTCGTGCTTGAGGACTGGCACAACTTCGGACCTGACTACGACCGTACCCTTCTCGCCTGGCTCCAGAACTTCGACGAGAACATCACCGCTATCGCCGAGAAGAACCCCAAGTACACTGAGAGGTTCCAGCGTATGTTCCGCTACTACCTTCAGCTTTGTTCCGGAGCCTTCCGCTCTCGTAATGTGCAGTTGTGGCAAGTCCTCTTCAGCACTAGAGGAATCGACGGAAAGGACGGAGCCTTCCGCACCCCCAGACTCTAAGTGCCTTGCCGCCTTTCTTCTTCGCTTATCCTCTCTCTCCAGTGTCTCTCCGCCTATCCTTCCGCTTTTTCATGTCGGGACGAGTGGTGTGGAGCACATGACATGCTCTTTTCATCTTCCTCCCCTCCTAACGTCCTCTTTCCCCGCCCTCCTTTTTCTCGTCGCAGTGCCCTCCACTCCACCCTGCGTGCTGTGGTTCATATTTTTGTCCTTTCTTTCGCTTTTGCTCTCGTCCTTCTGCCTCCTGCCTTCTCTTTCATGCGATGAGTTCGCTTGAAAACTGACGTGGATGGCGACGGATGATATTTTTTTCTTTTTTTCATGTCAAGTGAACGATAAGGTTTCTTTCGTGAGATTGACTCACGCATATACTCCCTTATTCAGAACCACTGCCGTTCTAAACGTACTTTAAACCAACCAAACATTTTAATCATTTCATTCTTTTTATTTATTAATCCTATTTTATCTCGTATTCGAGTGTGTGGTGCATATCACTCGTTTTTGTTTTTTCTTTCTTTTCGGTCTTTTTTATTTTCTTTTTTTTTTTTCTTTTTCGGTTTTTTCCTTTGCTTTTTTCATCATCCCCCACATGCTTACCTCCGGCCACTTGTCACACCTATCACGTTTCCTACGCTGCTGCCCTCTTTTCTCACTCGGCGATTGCTTGCTTCGATTCCGGTTCGAGGAACGAGGATGCTTGCAAAGATACGTGTACAGCACACATGGATTGGGAGATGGGAAGAGATACTCAATAGCCTTGCATTACAGCTTTTCTATGCTACAGCTTGGCTCTTCTCTCTCATCTATTCCTCCTTTGTCTTTCCTTCCCATCATGCACACTCACAGAGGATTGATATGCGATCTTACTCGATTTCAATATTCACGTGACGTGACATTTTATTTTTCATTTTTTTTTTTCATTTTTTTTTTCCACTTTTTCATTTTTTTTTTCTTTTTATACTTACTTGTCCTCATCCCCATCCTCCCTTACTTTCGATGTCGAGTGCGATTTCGATTTCGGCCTTATTTCTATTGATTTTTATATGTATATATCTTGTTTTCCTTGGTTTTGAATTGCTGCGGACTAGATTGCCTAGTCCTCACTTCTCCCCGTTCTACGCAGCTACAGACTGATGAAACAGACTACATCTGCGTAAGGCGACTGATTGCCAGCACTTGCTTACTCTAGGACTCAACTGCATTTATGAGTTGCGCTGAAATTCATTCTTGTGGTTCCTACTGTGTATTAGTTCTTTTAATTCATCATCCCCCTTCGTCCTTTATATGTGCCTGTACATGTGTGCATTCGTATCGATATAATGATGTGTGCATCGTCGTATTGTTTCGCTTGCCATATGCGAATTATCTTGTTATTTTTTGAGTGTATCCTCTTTGGTTCTAAAATTGTTTCTTCCTCACATATTTCCTCTCTTGTACTATTTTTTGACTTTTCTTTTTGCATTTCTATTTATTTCCTGGATCACCAAGTCTCATTGTGATGAGTCGATGTTCATGTATTATACGCACTATTCTCCTTTTCCCTTGAGGTTTTTAACTTCGTCGCTGTTCTACCCTACACTATAGGCCAATTTAAGGTATGCTTTTTACTTACCCTTTAAACAAATAAACTATTCTGTTCTTTCAAAGTTCACAACAACATGATAGTCGTTTTTCATGTGGTAGCTCAACCGATACGCCATTAATTCGTCGTATTATCGTAGCTTTTTCTCAACTTCATTTGATTCTGGCACCTAGTTGGTTGAGGATGAAAACATCGAGAAACCATCATTCAGGTAAATACTAAGCTATTCATTTTAACACACACTGTATTCACTATTTTGTTTGTACATTATGCCATGCTATATTCTCGCCTAGGTTTTGCATGATTTACATTTCCTATTCGATTCTGAATCGGTTCAATTGAGACACAAACTCGAAACATATTAATCCTTTATCGTTACAAAGACAGATAAATGTATTTAATATACCGCCATTATTGTAGACCCGTGACTTTTTGAATGCTATACGTTTAATAAAGTAAAGTATTTTACTTTGTTTTAAACGCATTCATATTTCCACAATTCTTTTTTAAGTATATACAAATTGGAGGTAAAAATCTGATTAGGACTAAAGAACGTAGAATACTAATGTCAGGAAAAGCAGTTAAATTTACCCTGCCCAAGGAGTCTGAATATGAAGCTCCTGTTTTGGGTAAGTCTTGTTTTGCGTTGTATTATCACTTTGTTTTCTCGTAAATGATTTCTCAAAATCTGACTTAAACGCACTAATTTTACTCTTTTCTACTCCGATTTCCACAGGAACTTTCAAGAGAGGAATCCCTGAGATTATTGAGAGACACCCTCATGAGATGAAGTTCTGCCTCTACTCGAGAAAGGATGCTAAGGATGTTCGTAGAAGGGGAGAGCGTGTTCTTCATGCCCAGAAGGATAGATTGGAATTCGTGAGTAGAAACTTTGGAGAGCAGAGCTTGAGCAACAACACTGCAAAGTATGTTACTTACACACAAACCATCAAACCACATGTGGGACGAACATTACATACCCATGGAGTGAATTTCATATGTTGTAGATGTTTATTATTCGGTATCATTGGCCTCAACCAATGCACAAAGCATAACTAAATTTCGTTTTGTCTGTGTGCCTTATCTCCCTATTTCCCCTTATCCCACCTCAACCGCACTTGATTTACACACTACAGCTACGCAATCGGAGTATTCATTCCCAACAAGAACACGACTAAGTTGGTGAAGGTTCCTCAGGTGTACGACTTGACCCAGGAGTATGTCTTCCGCGACGGACTGCAGGAGACGAAGGAGACCAGGGACTACCGTACGCAGGTGTCCGAGGCCACCGAGCTCTTTGGAAGCAAGAAGCGTCGTAAAGAGTTGCGCGCTCAGGAGGCTAACAAGGTGGTGTTGGAGGACAATGAACACTCGTTGGTTGCCGTGGACTCTGCTAGTGCAGATCGCTTCCAGCACTCACAAGTTGTCTGCCGCCACTGAGTCTGTAGAGACTGACAAGAAGACTTCCGGAGTCGAGCAGAACAGACTGTTCGCTCTGCCTGCGTTTGATGCGAAGACAAGCATTCCTGAGGAGTGTGTACTCTTTCTCTGCGTTCGTTCCTGACGCGTCCCTCTGGTTCTCAATCGACACCAAGGTACAGCGTAAAGGCTGCGAAGGGAAGTCTGGCAGAGGAGGAGTCTGAGAAGGCCTTCCCCTCAGAGTTCGTCCGCAGCGCGTTGAAGAGCATAGGTCAGAAGGACAAGACAGAAATGAAAAACAGTGCGCCGTAGATCACGTACTTGTCCTACTTGCTGAGCCTCTACTCATTCCCAGAGGAAGCATGTCTCATATCGGAAAACTCAACGTCAGCATCGACATCCAGCAACACCTCACCTCTGTATACTCCGAGACGGTCCAGCAGTCTGCTGCTGCCTCCGTTTCGTCCTCGAACAGCAATAGTATCACTCGCAGGATGAAGGTTCGTCTACTCTGCCACATGTGCGTTCTCTCTATTCTCGTCTCTCCCAAGCTCACCCTCACCAAGGAGAACATCGCCTCCATCGCCTCCGACCTTAAGCTCAGCGTCGTCGACCTGATCAACTACTACAGAGAGGTAGGATGCCCCACCGCTTCTTCTACCGCTATCAAGCTCTCTGCCCCCATCAGACTTCCTGAGATGAAGAACAACAAGGCTGGAAAGAAGAGAAACTAAGATACGTCGCGTTGCTCTCCACCCCTTGCGCTGCATGCGTAGGACAGTGCTTACAAACGCCTCATATGTCTTGCGATAGTCCTTCAGTTATACGTTCGTAGTCAGGTGTATCCGAATTATCGATTCAATACGACCTTAGTTTCTCTTCCACTATCTTTTATCTTTTCTCACCTTCTATGCTCCTTACATTGTGTTTACTATTGGCATCGCGCAGATGCGGTATCCACTCTACTTATTTATTTAATTTTGATTTTTTTTTGAACATTTTGAACTAGAATGATTGTAGTGGTTATTCACCTACTTCAGTGAGCGAGTATATATTTGCTTATTTATTTTGTTTCTTTTAGTTTTTCCCAGTCCTTAACTCTCTTCTAGGTTCCTTCGGTAACAATTAAATAAAGAACACCCAATTTTCTTGTACATATACGCTGCATATATAAATATATTTTCGTAAACAGCACGCTTTTTCATCTCGATGATTAGGTATCTATTCTAAGATTTTTCTCATTTCTCTAGTGTTCAAATAATGCCATAAACAGTTAAAAGTTCTGCACATGGATTTATGAAAAAATGCACAATTTTCTATTTTGTTTCGCTCAAGTATTCTTATAGTTTGCCCTCTTCTCATAGGGTATCTTAACTTTGCTTTAAGTAGAAAAATAACATTTTTGTTTTTCTTTGGTAACGGAAGTAAAACACATCTAAAAATGCTTTCGTTTGCACCATCCTCTTTCTCTTTTTTAATCCATATATACACATTTTGTTTATAAGCGACTAAAATTCCTAGTAGAAGTCTCAAGATACACTCGCTTCTGATTTGCTGGATAAATAATGAGTAGTTCTGGGGAGATCCTGGGGAGTGAGAAGGCGACCATCTTTGACGAATAAGTCTTCAGTTTCTTCCGGAAGCTCCTCGAGTTCGTCTGCTTCATCTGATAAAAGCCCACCTAATTTATCTTCTGATGGAAAAGCAAGACTCGTTGCGGACAGGCGAAGGGTTGTCTTCATCTTCTCCCCCCGCGAAGCCTCTTTCATCTGTGTCAGAAAACGAAAAAAAGTCGGTGAGAGATCCACTATAAAAGGAAGAGGATGAAGAAGATGTGCAAAGAGCAAGCCGGAGAAAATTCGATGACCCCTCGCGATTGGCGCTGCGGAGAGGGAGTGCGTTCATGAGAGGAATGAAGATGCTCAAGGAGGATCTAGACGAGGAGGCAGCACAGGAGAACATCGTGCTTCCAATGAATGCTGTGGAGTCATCTCGGCTAGGAAAAAGCAGAAAACAAGATGAGGGCCCCATCAACCCTGACGAACGCAGAGTTTAACAAGACTCACATCGGTGTCGCTGGGGGAGAAGGGAACTCTAAACATCGTACTGCAGCAGAGGAATCTCAGCTATACGGGTCCTGACGTTGACTACGAAGACGAGGAGATCGGGGACGATGTGGTAGAAATGATGCAGGCAGCTGCATTGGTGTGGGATCGAGACAAGATCATCACCCCGTCCGAGCTGATCAATCTCTCGCATTTCAACATTGCTAGGTTGTCAAACGGAGATTTGGTGATCGAAAAGGACAGTGAGGCACGTTCATACTGTTCGTCTTAGCCGGTGAGCTGAAGGTTGTCGTGAATGGGAAAATCGTCGCATCGCAGTGCATTGGGTCCATCCTAGGGCTCAGACGTTCTTCATGAGAAACCAAACCAGGAGTGCAGACGTCGTTGCAGCTGAGGGGGCGGTCGTCGCTATCATTGACTGTTTCGACGTTACGTCCATCGCAGATTTCTCCCTTGACTTGTACATGAAGTTCATCAACATCCTCTGCATTAACTCGATCGAGTCCATCCAGCAACAAGCGCCTGTTGGGGTAGAACACAACATTCCTCTGTTTCAGAAGAACGCAGACGAGGAGCAGCAGAGAAGGAGGCTATGGACGCAGCGAAGAGGGCGGAGATAGTAAAAAAAGACAGAAGAACAGGGCGGAAGAAAAGAGCGGCCTGATGATGAATAACATCCGAGTCAGGGAAGCGGAGAGATGGAGAGGGAGAGGGCGGATAGGGAGGAGAGAGAGAGGAGAAGGATGAGAGGAAGAGGGACGGGGACAGCGAGAGGAGGAGAGAGGAGGAGGACAGGCGACTAAAGAAAGCTCATGGAGAGACACAAGATCAACCTGATTCTGCAATCAAAGCGTGCGATCCAAAAACATCGCGGAGAAACAGATGGAGGAGGACAAGATCGGGCGGCCGTCCACACTCTAGATCATCACCCAACCTCACGCGCCTTACACCCACTCGCTTTTGCATGCCGTTGCCTATTTGTCGTTTCTTTCTTGTGTCTTCCCTCTCTGTCTTCTCTTTCCACCTTCACTTCTTTCTCCTTTTCCTTCCATTCGTATTTCTTAAACTCCTCCCCATGCTCTCTCTGTTTCTAAATTCATCCGGCTATGCCCCCCTCCCTCCTTCTATCGACAACGTCTCCACCTTCTCCATCTCTCACCAAAGAGTGAAGAGGAGTGTAAACGCTGCTAAAGTGCTAGGGTACTCGGCTGCAGAACTTGAAGAGGGACGTTGACAAACTGACAACAGTGAACCAGACTCAGAAGGAATTACTCACCAAAATGAACAACAGAAAACTCCTCGGATGATCCGAAAATCAAGAACCTTGGAGAAATGACATCAGGAAAGCTCACGACACAACTCATATCACAAGAGAAGACCTCGATCAACCAGTTGTTCGCCAAGGTAAGAACGACTCCACGATCACTGAGGTCCCCCTTCGCCATCTCTCGCCCACTTCAATTGTTCGTTTTACACCCTTACCGTGGGTCTCACTCTCCCTCGCTTACTGGATGTGTGCTCCGTGTTTTTTCTACGCAATGCGTCCCCTTCTCTCTTAGATCACGCAGCGCTTGAGACAGAGAAGATCCAGATCGTCGCGGAATACAAACAAGAGATGATGGCAAGGACCAAGATCACACCCAGAAGATCGTTAAGGAGGAGCAGAAGAGGAAGGCCGCGCAGGACGAACTGCAGAAGGAAAGGGACGAACGAAGGAAGCGAACGAACCAGGTTGACTGACCAAAAGGAAGACATGAAGAAGAGATACAACGATGGAATGCTGCAGATACAGGTCCGGTGGTAGGCACACACTCACCATATTGCGTCTACTTTGACTCCATAGTTTACAACCAACTGACTCTCTGGTCACCTCAGACTCTGATTCTCTGATACCTTTCATGTTCTGCACACACTCGTCACACTCATTTTCCGACCCACACCCCTCGCCCCACTCGCACTCCCCGCCATACTCTCCTCACTTCCTCAATTTACGGCCTTTATTCCATACTTCTTGTAACCCTAATGGCTCTTTTGCTACTTGTATTTACTCACCATTTTCCTTTTCTTTTCTTTTCTTTCTGTTCTTTTCTTTTTGTCTGCCTCTCTGGTTCTCCGCTGAGACATCTAAAATCGTTGCTTTGGAAACAGAGATCAAGAGAAGGCAGACCAACGTAGAACAGGAGGTGTCGGGCTGAGAATGAAGGTGAGAAAGGCGGAGGAGGACGCAGAAATTTGGAGTGACAGTCAAAACCATTCCAGGCTGACATCCGGGCAAAGGACGAAGCTCTGAACTCAACTGGAAGTATCCTAGCAGAAAAATACAGGTAATCGCACTCACATACATACACACACACATACATACGCACGTACATACACACACACACACACACACACATACACACACACACACACACACACATACACACACACACACACACACATACACACACACATACATGCGCCCACTCTACTTCCCTTCTGCTCATATCAACTTCCCCTTTAGTATCTTTTTCACTCTCATTTTCCTCCTTCTAACCCTTTTCTGTCTTTTCTTCCTTTTCATCACACTCTCACCCCCTTTATTCTCTCGTTCATTCCTCTCCTTCTCTGCCTCTTCTTCTATCCCCTTCTACCCTTTTCTCCCCTAATTCACCCTCCCCCCACACACTCATTTGCACACCTGTATCCCTCAGGAAACGAGAGTTGATGGCGAGGAAGGAGGAAAGCGCAGCTGAGGACCGAGAGGTGCTGGTGGATCTGTACAAGAGGATGGGAGACATTGAGCGATAAAGCATCCAAGGCCTTGGTGAGGGGGTGCTGTGTTATCATTCGCACTAAACTCATGGTAAAGAAATCCATCGCCTCCGCTATCAGGTCGGCTGAAATTATCAACGGAGCTATCGATAATTCAGGAGACGGAGACAGGGTAAGAGCAGTCATAAACATACATATACATTCGCATATATACACACGTACACGCACACACGTACACACATACACACGCATATACACACACGAGTATATACATATATATACATATAAGAATACACACACAAAGTACACCACACTGACGCTTCTGCCTATGCTTCTCCCTCCTCATCCATCTTCTTCCTCACACACGTAAAACACGAGGAGTACTTCGAACAAGTGGAGTGCTCGTCATCCACAACATGCCCTGCACTCGCCCCTCTGTTGTTGATTTCTTTTCCTCGCTCTGTCCTTCTCTCTCTAATCGCTATCTTTTCTATCTCGCCATTCCTTTGCCTTCCTCCGCCCCACCCCCTACCCGCATACGCCTTTGTTTGTTTCTTCTTGTTCTCCGCTCAACGACACTGAAATCTTATGCTTTCGTTTCTTCTTCCGACTACTCTCTTCCACTCCCTGTGATCTCCCTGCCTTCGTTCACTTGATTTCATTCCAATACTCACGGTAGCTACGCATGAGGTCGGAGACAGAGGAGTTGGACATCCTGAAGAACACGTACAAGTCACTGCAAGAGAAGAGCGGCATGAGCACTCCAACGAAGATGATCAGCCAGTATGGAAACGTCACTAAGGCATCGCAATCGGCGCTGCTGAACTGTGCACCTCCACTGTGATCTCCGTAGCCCTACTAATGTCTCCGCCGTGCACTCAGCGAAGGTCCTTGCACACATGAAGGAAGTCACTTCCTCCTTCTTCACACAGTCAATCAGAGTCAGAGCTAACGCTAAGAAACCCAAGAAGATGTTGCTCAGAGGGGACTTATCACGGATGGAAGAGAACGAGGAGGATGACGAGGAGGAGGAGGATCAGGAGACGGTGACCAAATTGAAGCAGGAGGTGGAGAGGTACAAGAACCAACTCAAGGAGACTAACACTCTGAACAACTCACTCGTGAAGACCATCCAGTCCCTCACGCTCATCAACGCTGTCAAGAGCACTCCTCAGCTCTCTCCCTCCGCCTCCACTCCGGCTGAAGGGGGGAGTCGAGCTGCAGAAGGATCTCCTGACGTCTCGGAGACAGGGAACAAGGGGGCGGTGGAGAAGGAGGATGCGGTGCACAACGCCATCAACGGCGATATCATGAACTACAACACATACAACTTCCATGGCTTCAATGAAGATGCGGCGATGAGGGGAAGCATCAGCTCGTCCACCTCCGGGATGGCTGGGAGGGACAACGCTAGCGGTGGATCTGGCTCACATTCACACAGAAACTCCCTTTCCGGCACTCTGGCACTGCCGGGGAATGGCCGCAAACAATCGCTTTCGATCCCCTCACCCTCATCCAACGCACCTTCCTCCTCTGCTTTCCCCTGGTCGATCACAGATGCTATCAAGCTCAGATCTATAATTTCCTCTGCTAAACAACACAGAGACAGCATTTCTCAGTACAAGAAGAGGGGGAGCCTCAGGAGAAGGAACACACAACAAGAACTACAACGGAGGAGGAGCAGGAGGGAAGCAAGGAGGTCTGATAAGAAGCAGCTCAATCAGGGAGAAGACCACGAAGGAGGAAGGGAAGGGGGAAAGGGAGCTCCCCTTTAAATCAGCACACACCTATCCCTGTCTCCCACCCTCACTCCTCCAACCCTTCCACGTACCCGCACGAGCCCTCCTCTGCAGATGGCAGGGGAGTCGCCTCGTCTAGGGCCAGGAGAACCAGTCTCACCATCCCTTCGCTCCCCTCTTCTCTTTCCATTCCACTACAATCTTCCGCTGCCTCGAGGCCTAGAACTGCGAGGAGAACTTCAGTCTATTCCGATAATGTCCCTGCTCAGGCATTGTATTTGAACACAGATGAGCTCACTAACCAAAGCAAGAGATCGTCTATCTTTGGAAAGAAAAACTAATTTCATTCTGCCAATTGCTATGGCCAATAGCCGTGCTTTTTACTCTTTCTTTGCTCCGTCACTTTTTAAAACCGTTTGTTACACTAGCTTTTTATTCTAATTTATCTTCCCATCTTCTTGTTTAATTCTTTTCTCATAAAGCTTAAGTCATATCTAAATCATTAGATCTTACATGCACGCATATATCACACACGTAAACCGTCATATAGACTAAGCAATTAGTACGCTTTCTTGCTCGAGTAGTCTATACGTGCCTTCAACATATACTCAGGCAGCTAGAGTCATGCAATGCAAAATTGGGTTGCCCAACCTGTAAATGCACATTGTTTTTATTGAATGATCATAGGTTTTTACAGGTCTTTAGTTTCGTTTTTTCTTTAGGAAAGATGTTCGAATACAATACTATAGCACGCCTGTGAAATCCCATCGAGTGTATTTTAGTTATAAGCCCGTGTATGTTATCCTTCAATACACACTTTACATAGTAATACTACCACAATAAACATCATTCTTACTAAAATATTTTGGTAAAAAAATCTCTTGATATAATGAACATTCAAAAAAATCTCCAGCTCACCCAACACACTATTCTCCACATTTGACTACTCTAAATATGACTTATACATGCTTTAACAACATATGCTTCGCCTAAATGTGCATAACACACAACTTTAAGTTGCATAAATCCTAATTTTGATTATTTTTGCTTGAATCTTTTTCGGTAATTAATAATATACTATTTTCGTGATTCTATTTTTCTGCTTGCTATTTCCAAAATAAGGTTTATAATGCCTAAGAGCAAGAGAAACAAAGTTGTGTCCCTTACTGCTGTGTCCAAGAAGAACACTAAGTCTAAGGAGAAGCTTATCGATGATATTCGCAGCTGCTTGGACACTTACAAGCACATCTACTTGTTCAACGTGGACAACATGCGTAACAACAAATTCAAGGACATGAGGAACGAGTGGCAGGGATCTCGTTTCTTCATGGGAAAGAACCACGTCATGGCCGTCGCTTTGGGATTCACCAGAGAGCAGGAGGCTGTGAGTGAGCTTCAGAAGTTCGCCTCTAAGATCGTAGGAGGAGCTGGACTGTTCTTCACTGACTCTGAGCCTGAGGCTGTGCTGGGATTTTTCAACAACTACGAGGAGTCGAACTTTGCTAGATCTGGTTTCAAGGCCACCGAGACCTTCCAGCTCGAGAAGGGAATCCTCGAGAACCAGCCCTTCTCCAACGAGCCCCTTCTCAGAAAGCTTGGGCTCCCCACCAAGCTCAAGAGTAAGTGATAATTCACATACAGACACACACACACGCATACGCATGCACATACACATACACATACACACTGATATCCACTTCAAAATCTATTTATTCGCTTGCTGAGCTCATCCAATTTTATACTCATTCTTCGTAATACGCAGCACTAACTCTTCTCTCTTTCTCCATCTACGATCCTCTTTATCTTCCCTAACTTTTCTTCCTTCTCATTCTTCCTTCCTTTTCTTCCTTTCTTTTCTTCCTTCCCTTTCCTTCCATTCCTCTCTCTCTCTCTCTCCTTTCTTGCCTCCTTCCTTTCCCCCTATTTTTCTTTCCTTTTCTTCCCTATCTTCCCTCTCTTTCCTCTCTTTCCTTCCTTCCACCCTTTCTTCTGTTCCTCCTTTCTATCATATCCCCTTTCACCCATTTCCCCCCTTCATATTTCCTTTCCCACATCACTTACTACACCCCTTCCCTCTTCTCCCTTCCCTCTTCTCCCTTCCCTCTTCTCCCTTCCCTCTTCTCCCTTCCCTCTTCTTTCTTCCTTCTCTTCTTTCTTCGTTTCTTTCGATAGACGGATTGGCTTTGACTTGACCAAGACTACTATTGTGTGCAAGGAGGGTGATGTTTTGACTCCTGAGCAGTGCAAGCTCCTCGAGTTGTTCGAGGTTGAGATGGCTCTGATGAAGGTCAACATCCTCATGCACTACGACATGACTGCTGAGAAGTCCGATGTTTACGCTGAGTTCGAGGGAACCGAGGAGGAGACGAGGAGGAGGAGGGAGACGAGAAGATGGAGGAGCAAAGAACATGACCTCATGTGTGTCTGCCCAGATTTTTTTCTTCTTTGAAGAAAGAGACGTAATGAGATTTTGCATTTGCTTGTCACCAGACGCTGCGTTTATCTTTCGCCCGTTTATTCTAGTCTTGGTTAGTTTTTTTTGTAGGTACTTTAGGTTTATGCAATGCTTGTTCAACTATTGTTTATTTATTTTATTTATTCCATTGTGCTATTGTTTACAATTCCCCCACCGTTTGTTTCTACAAGTGATTTCAGTCATAGATAATAAATGAAATACAGTGCTTGTATTCTAATACGCACTATTCTTTCTATAATCACCTGGCACGAGACAAGTATTACAATGTTTGTTTTGCAACATGTACCATAGAATTATACATTAATCCTAGCTACACTATTCTTTATTTTATCAAACAGAAAGCATATTATGTTTGAGTTGCTCTAACTTGAAGTATTTCAGAACTCGACTCATGAAAACTTTATGCACGAGGGTACATAATTCAATAATATGTTCGCAATGAATGGTAAACAATGAGCTTATTTAGTCAAACGGCCTGCATGATCGATTTAGGTTATGCTTACTAAGTAAAACATGTATTTTCATTTCACTTCATAAAGATCTTTATTATTCAAAGAGAAAAATCTATGTGTGCTTACTACAAAAGCCGAGGAAACGTTTTTACATCATCTTGAAAGTGAAACAAACCCTTCATCCATTGATTCATTGCTCAAATGCATTTCATATTCTTGAATTATAATTTTTACTAGTTTTTGCGCTGGAGATACAAAAATGCAGAAGCCATATTTCTGCACCTACATGAATTCAAAGAAGTCGACTTTTCAAACCGTTATTTTTGAATTTCTTCATGTTGATTTATTTTACATGCCATGAATTAAGGTCAATACATATCATTTAATGACTTCTTCATGAAAATATTCCTGTGCCTACATCACATCCCCATTTTATTGCAGCTGAGCAATCATGAAGCCCGCGAAGACAGTGATTGACAAGACGAAGTTTCTCGACAACTTGGAGCAGCACTACGAGAAGTCATGGGAGTTTTCCGTCGCATGGGCTCGCCCAAATACGTGGTTGCACCGATGGTGAACCAGAGCGAGTTGCCATTCAGAATGTACACGAGGAAGTACGGAGCTGACCTCGCGTACACTCCTATGCTGAATAGCAACCTGTTTGTACGCACCAAGGGGTTCAAGCAAAGGAACTTCCACACTTGCGAGGAAGACGGCCCTGTGATTGCCCAATTGTGCGGAGATGATCCCCGTGCAATGCTCTACAGTGCACAACAGCTGGAGCATGACGTAGATGCAATCGACATTAACCTCGGTTGTCCTCAAGGAATCGCAAAACACGGACACTACGGAGCGTTCCTCCTCCCAGAGGTGGGGCTGGTTCAGTCAATTGTCCGTAACCTCTACG
This sequence comes from Drosophila quasianomalipes, assembly GCA_035043665.1. NCBI lineage: Eukaryota > Metazoa > Arthropoda > Insecta > Diptera > Drosophilidae > Drosophila > Drosophila quasianomalipes. Next base: position 153,164 of record JAWNMU010000158.1, on the reverse strand, counting down.
ACAATCTGTCAGTACCCGTGTCGTGCAAGATCAGGATCCTGAATGATGATGAAAGCGGAGAAAGGACAATCGAGTTGGCGAGGGCGTTGCAGGACAGCGGATGTTCTTTACTAACGATTCACGGGAGAACGAGGGAAATGATCAAAATGAACATCACCAAGTGCGACTGGGACTTCATCGCCAAGCTTAAACAGGTAAAATATGAACGAAATTGATGTTACATGTGACGGGGCATCGAGAGGGAGGAGAGGGAGGGGAAGGGGAAGGGGGAAGGGGGAAGGGGAAGAGGAGGAAGGGAAAGGGGGAAGAGAAGGAAGTGAAAGGGGGAAAAAGGGAGGTGAAGAGGAGAGGAGGATGAGAGGGAGAGAGGTCAAGAAGGGGGAGTATGACGGGGGAAGGAGGAGTGAAATAACAACTCGGAAGGAGGGGCGAAAGAGAAAGGAGAGAAGGAGAGGGAAGCGGAGAGTGAACAGAGAGAGAGATGGAGAAAAAACAAAAGAGAAGGTGAAGGGAAAGAAGATCAGTAAAGAGAAGAAGAGGACGAGGAGAGAAATGAGGGGTAGGAGATGGGGAAGGCAATCGAAAACGCAATGGGGGCATATATGAGGATCATGATATGCATATGGGTGCATATACACGAGTGTGGGTATGTGTGCGTGTATGTGTGTGTGTATGCGTATGTGTGTGTGTTTTGTGTAGCAGGGTACGCACATAGGAATGTGGTGTATGTGTGGGAGTGTGCTGGAGGAAATGGGTGAGGAAGTGGAGCAGGCAATGGGGGGAGGCGGTGGAGGAGGGTATTCTATGACTAGGAGGGGATGAAACGAATGGGAAAGAGCGGGAGAGAGAAAGAGAGAAAGAGAGAAGGAAAGAAGGAGAGAAGGAGAGAAGGAGAGAAGGAGAGGAGAGGAGAGGGGACAGGAGGGAGAGAGGAGAGGAGAGGGGGACAGGAGGGAGAGAGGAGAGGATAGATGATACACAGATATATGGATGATACATATGTACGATGCATATGTACTTAGCACTGTTCGCATCCATTTACTTCATTTCCTCAGTTCCATTTGCAGATGCTCTTTATTTAACTAATGCCTTTTTTGTACTTATTTCCCCTTCTGCCTCCTTTTTCTTCCCTATCGTTCTTCCTCACCCCCCTTCAATTCCCCCTCTCCCTCTTTTTGTCTCTTTCCCCTCCCCTACCCTCTCGCTTCCCTCTCTCATTAGTCAATAAGGATTCCGGTGATAGCGAACGGAGGAATCGAAAACATCGACGACGTGCACCGCTGTCTCAACCATACGGGAGCAGACGCTGTGATGGTGTCGGAAGCCCTGCTTTCCGTCCCCACTCTCTTCGCGTACAAGCCTTCTTCTTCCCTCCTTTCCGAGGACCAGAGGAAACAGCTGGAGGAGAAAGAGAAAACAGGGAAGACAGCTACCCCCCTGGGACGAAGTGGTGGTCGCAGAGGAGTTACTAGAGATGTTCGAAAAGTTCCCCGGAAGCAACACGTGCATCCGCCCTCACATGTTCAAAAGCTCTCTTCAGGCAACTAGGGTACTTCACCAAGATCAGAGATTTCCTGGGTAAGGCTCCCCCCACCTATAATTACACCATCCTCGAAATGATCCGAAAGGCTGAAAAGCTGACTTATCTTCACAGCATCAAGAGTCCTTCCACCTTTTCATTCCCCACTAGAAACAAAGCAGATGTGAGTTCGCTCGACTGGATCGTGATTCCTGAGATCCAGAGGGAAGAGAAAGCTGAACCACAGTGCTAGTGATGTAAGCGGTTCAGACGTAAGTGGGGCTGACGCCGAAGAAAACAAAAAACAGAAGTGTTGCTACACTGAGGAGGGGAGACCAAGGAGTCGAAGGAGGAAGAGAAGGGAGATAAGGAGGAGGAGAGTTTGGAGTCTGAGTCGCATCAGAAGGAGGTTGAAGAGGGAAAAGAGGCAGAAAAGGCGAAGGAGGGCGACGTGAAGAATGCTGAGGAGAGCAAAGATGAAGTTTTTGACCCCGCATCGATCACCGCCGAAGAGTTGGAGGAGGTAGTGGTGCCCGATGAGTTCTTGCAGAGACTGTACAAGTACAAGACTACGTGGTACAACAGGTACAGGGACACCAACGGGGGAGATGCTGTTGATATCAGCGCCACGGAAGAAAAACAGATCGAAAGGGAAGAGGAAGACAGAGGTTATCAACACAAGGACGGGGCAGAGAAAGAGGGAGTTGCAGAGGAGACCAAGGAAGACTAGACGCAAAGGGACGCCAGAAGATCGAGAGGTGGGCCACCTAGCACCCTAGGCTTCTGCCTTGGAAGACACTCACAGGCACATGCTTTTTGCTACTCTGACTGCCGATTTGGGATGTGATGCTTTGGGGACTTTACTCCCTCAACGCTAGGGTTGAGACTGAATCCAAGCGTCGTGCGCAGAGCACAGAGTTTTTTTTTTTTTTTTTTTTTTTTTTTTCTGTTTCATTCCCTCTCGTGTTCTGGTACGGAAATTACTTGCATACTAATATCTTCAATCTATTCTGCTTTCTGCATTCTTCTTTTTTCTTTCTTTTTCTATGAGTGTATCCTGTGCGCGTGCACAATTTTCTGCACTTTGCTCTGTCCTGTCTGCTGTTTACGGTCCTGTTTATTTACTTGCAAACCTCGTGAGATATTCGTTGTTTCGGTCGGAGTCTTCTGAAACGAATCCCAACCCTCACAACATACATTCACGCTTATTTATCCCTCTATTTATTCACACACTCTACGCTGATCTCTTCTGCCCCTGCCTTCTTTTGTGCTGTATGCGTGCTTCTTTCTATCTACACCCAAACAACTATTTATTTTACCGCAACAATGCACAGAATTTGATTTTGAGTGGTAAAAACATTTGCCACACCCTCTCTGAAAAAGGGAACATTAAGTAAAAGTTTTGTAGAGCAAGCCATGCGCAGCTCTCACATTACCTAGCTCACTATAAGATTTGTTTATGCAAAATGAGAACTGGCCCTATCTTTTAATTGCACAATCAAAAGAATTCTTCAATAAATCACACGAACACGAAACAAAAAACAAACCTACCACAATTAATACGAATTTAACATGTTCGCTTGCTCAAATTTAACTACGCATTCGTACACTTTCATTTTCAAAGACTTGAATTATGTTTTTTCAATCTAATCTTGAGCTACAAGTCAGACATTTCTTATCATTTACGTTGACAAAAACATGTGCTCATGTTATCGAATTCCACTGCGTAAATCTGATTTTCCTCCTGTGCACACCTTTTCTATGTTTTTGTTACTTCTTGATACCCATATATCCAATGTCCACTGTTTTTATATTCCGTGGTGCCCTACAGATCTGATTCTCCACATCAATTGCTACCTCTATAATTTACACTTTTTAATTTTAATGCAAGGTTTCCGAATTTCGAAAACAATAATAAATTTGAGGCAATTGAGAAGAGGAGAAAATACATCAGATTAAGATTCAAAACGTGTTCAACCGTATCAACTTCAGATTGAGCCAGCTAGATTTTCTGATTTTAATAAACAATTGTTTTCGTAATCTTAGGTGTGAAGAGGAAATAAAAATCTTGTAGATTGATTGCCCTCTTTCCTACTTGCATAAAGCAGAAGCCAAGGGGGAGGAAACGACTATGATAGCGATTTCTGTTTAGTTGCCATGCACATCTCTATTCCGACACTCATATTATTTTAATTATTGCTTTATTCTTTGAGCTTTCGTTATTAATTCATGAAGACATCCCCAAACTCACTAATTTATCTCTTGCTGCGACGAGGAGGAAATGTAAAATTAGCATTAGTGGAAATACGAGCATTTGCCCCCAGTTTTTTTTTTTTTTTTTTGCCATTTTTCTTTTTGGTAGCGCATAAAATGTTCAATTGGCAACTATTCCATGAGTTTTTAAACGTCATATTGTTACTCAATTGTGCTTGCATTTAGTTCTTTTCATATACTTTCGTCTCATTTTTTTTTTTTTTTTTTTTTTTTTTTTTATTCAGTCTCTAATCAAATATTTGATACATATATTATTCTAATTTCCACTTGGCCGGTGTTTATATCCAAAGTATAAACATTTGGTAGTTGTATACGTTGAGTTAAGTGGTACACATTCTACTTCGATACACAGAAAGAGTATTGAACTGTGAATTGATGCAAGACACGTCCCAGCATTCTGGGAACTCTTTCCCGAGAGGCTCTGATGTGAGTCCTTCGACCCGTCGAGCATCTGCGATAGCAATGTCTTCTCCTTCTCACCACATTACATCTTCAAGAGGAAAGATTCCAACGCATACTCGTGCGACGTCCCTCGTTCGTTCTATCAATGACGTTATTCACTTTTCCCCAAGCACGAGGACAGATGGGGGAGGTAAGACGGAGACTCCAGCAGCAAGGAAAGGGAGTGAATGGTCTGTATACAACAACAGTGGCGGCAGCAACAATAATAACTTGGCCGAAGGGAGGGACTATTCTAGGGAGCGGAGTGCGAGAGAAGCGGAACGTGAAAGAGAGAGAGAGGCGGCACAATACGATGGAGTAACTAGGAGGATCACGAGGGAAAGAGAAAGGGAGAGGGTGGAGACAGAATCTTGGCATTCTAAGTCTAATAGGACTCAGTCTCATGAAGAGGGGAGACGCATAACCCCTTCTCCCTCTCCTTCTCCCTCTCCCTCCCCCTCCCCTCCCCTTCCCCCTCGCCTTCCCCCTCGTCCTACCCTTCTCCTTACCGCAGATCTCAGCCTCCTTCTCCCTACTCATCTAGTTATCCCTTCCCGTCCCCTCCCTCTAATCCCTCCCCTCTCCCCTCTTACTCTCAGCCAATACATCCGGAGGGAAGGGAGGGAAGGGAGGGAAGGGAAGGAAGAGAGGGGAGGGAGGGACGGAGGAGGCAGTGGAGCTGCTCAGATGAGGAGAGACATCGGCGGCTACAAATACCAGTACGTCCACTGGAGGAGTGGAGGGAAGTGAAGGAAGAGAGGGAAGAGAGGGAAGGGAAGGAAGAGAAGGAAGAGATGGGAGTGACCACTTGGTTTTAGGCATGGGTCTCTTCGTTGATCCTATTTCCTCATCATCTTCCTCATCCTCATCCTCCTCCGCTTCTTTCTTTGGAAATGACTTGCACATCCAGACCCAGCGGATGGCGGCGAACGCGAGGAGAAGGGCGGAGAGAGAGGCGAGGAGGAAGGAGAGGGAGAGGAGGGAGAGGGAGCAGGCGGAGAGGGATAGGCTCCTCATCGGACTTAAGGGAGTGGAGATGTATGAGGTCGGCGCTCCCATTGGAGAAGGGGCTTTCGGAAAAGTTTACGCAGGTAGGTTCACTTTTCACTCTCCACTTGTTACTTGTTACTTGTTACTTGCTACTTCTCACTTTTCACTGTTCTCTCACTGCTTTGCACTTGTCATCAGCCACTCTTCACTTTCCACTCGCCAGCTTTCACTAGCCTGCTTTCACTTTCTAGTTCGCTTTTCACTTGCCACTTGTTTTTATGTTTTCTCTACTTCGGTTACTCCCTTTTCACTTGCTAATACGCACACATCTACTCATTTGTTTTCATCCTTTTCACCTCATTCTCGCTCTTGTTTGTCTCCTTGTTCGTTCCCTTCCCTTCTCCTTCCCTTCTCCTTCCCCTTCCTTCCCCTTCCTTCCCCTTCCTTCCCCTTCCTTCCCCTTCCTTCCCCTTCCTTCCCCTTCCTTCCCCTTCCTTCCCTTCCTTCCCCTTCCTTCCCCTTCCTTCCCCTTCCTTCCCCTTCCTTCCCCTTCCTTCCCCTTCCTTCCCCTTCCTTCCCCTTCCTTCCCCTTCCTTCCCCTTCCTTCCCCTTCCTTCCCCTTCCTTCCCCTTCCTTCCCCTTCCTTCCCCTTCCTTCCCCTTCCTTTTGCTTTCTCTCCCTTTCCCTTCCGTTTTCCCTAACCCCCATCGTCTCTTTTTTTTTTTTTTTTTTCTTTTTCGTATTCAATCGACTTTCTTTCTTTCTTTCAGCTGTGCATCGTCTGTCCGGTCGTAACGTAGCGATCAAAGTGCTGGCGAAGAGCAAGGTGTCTGGGGGAGACAGCATTCGAGTGGGGGAGGGAGGTGTCTATCATGGGGATGGTTTATCACCCGAACATCATCAACACTTACCAAGTCATCCACACGTCCTCCTCGATCTTCATGATCCTCGAAAACTGCCCCCGTGGCTCCCTCTTCGATCATATTGTCAAGAATAAGAGAGTCAAGGAGACTGAGGCAAAGCTCCTCTACAGAGAACTCGTGATGGCGGTCGATTACATCCACGAGAGAGGAATCTTTCACAGAGACTTGAAGCCAGAGAATGTCCTCCTGTGCGACGCCTTCGCTCCGGACTCAATGCATTACTATCTCCCCTCTACCCTTCCCACTCCTTCATTGTCGAAGAGGAGACTCAGACAAGAAAACCAACTCAAACACAGTCTCTCGGCCTCGTCCGCTTCCCTCTCTGCCTCTTCTGCTTCTCTCCCCGCTTCTTCCACCTCCCACTCTGCCTCGCTCCCCGCGTTCTCCCCCACCTCCGCTTCTTATTGGAAGAGTCCCCGCAATAGCTTATCGATATCTAAACAATACCTGAAGGGCTTTTCCCCCGCTTCCCCTGCATCCTCCTCTGGGTCCCCCCGTCGGTCGGCCCTTTCTCCCCTCCCTCACTCTCTCCCTTACCTCCTCCCCTTCCTCCCTCTTCATTGGGTCAATCACCCTCCTCCTCCTCGGTATCTTCCTCCGCCGCCTCCTCCTCCTCCCTCTTCCCATTTGGATCTATAGAGTCGAAGTTGAAGGTCAAAATATCTGCTGATTCCCCAGATGCTCGACCATCCTCTCCTTCTTCTTGTTCCTCACCTCTTCCCTTTCAACACTTTTCTTCTTCTTCTGTCCCGTACTCTCCCTCTGTCCCCTCTTCTCCCTTCCCCTGCGCTGTCAGAAATCAAGTCGTGGATCTCTCCCTCTACCCCCCTCTCCCACTGTTTCCTCAGGCTCAAAAACATTTACTTTCGAATCTGACATAGAAAGAGAGAGAGAGAGAGAGAGACGAGGGACGGTACTTCCCGCCCAGAACTCCTGCCCACGCAATGGGCGCCACCCCTTGGATGCGGGAGAGGGAGAGGGAGAGGGAGAGGGAGCAGAGGGAGAGGGAGAGGGAGAAAGAGAGGGAGAAGGAGACGAAGAAAGACCCTGTCTCCCTCTCCATCTGCCCCTTTTCCGTTAGACTGATTGACTTCGGATTAGGCTGCGTAGGGTTCGACTCCTCCAGTTCTCTCTCCTCTTCCTCTCTCTCGGCTTCGTCTTTATCAACTACTGTGACGGGCATCTCGACTTCCTCTATCTCCTCATCTTCTCTGCTGTCTTCTCCCTCCCTCCTCTCTTCGTCGAGTCACCACCACAACCCTGAAATCCTCAAGACCGCTTGTGGTTCTCCATGTTACGCTTCCCCCGAGATGCTGTCTGGTAAATTCTACAGCGGGAGGACTTCCGACACGTGGAGCTTGGGGGTCTTGTTGTTCGCGCTGGTGTGCGGGTATCTCCCTTTTGAGAATAAAAACACAGCAAAGTTGTACCGATCAATACGACATGGAGAGTACCATATCCCTCACTTCGTTTCTCCGGTCGCGAAAGACCTCATTTCGAGGGTACTGACCGTTGACACCGTCTCGAGGCTGACCACGAAACAGATATTGGCGCACCCTTGGCTATCCGATTCAATCTGCGCCGCAACCTCTGCCTCCTCCTCTCTGTCCCACTCACTCTCCGCTCCGTCCTCGAATCTAGTTCCCTCGTCCTATTCCGTGTCCTGCTCTCCCTCCACACCTTCCTCCGGAGTCCTCGCTTCGTCTTCTCCCTTCTCCCCCTCTCCCTCCACAGTTCCTCTTCCCTCTCCCTCACCCTACTCCCTTCCCTCCCTCCCTTCTCCTCAAACGTATTCTGGCGGACCAACCGATTTCACGTCCTCCTCTCCCCCCGCCCCCTCTTCGCCCTACTCCTCGAACCTCCAACTCTTCCCTATCTCCCCTCTCCCCCTTCGCCGGGACCTCACCCCGTTTCCTTTGTCTATCCCAGCGTGCTATGCTCAGGTTCCATCGCTTCTTCTGCCACCTCCTCCCTCACCTCCCCCGCCTTCACATCGTCTTCTTCTCTCTACCAAATCCGCGACGGTAGATGCGGAAAGGACTGTGCAGTTCTTAGGCCTTGTGAGTCTCTCTCCCACTTCTACTCCTGCCTCCTCCTCCCCGTTGTGAACGCAGTCTTAAAGAGATTAGCTAGAGCTGGGGTGCGCAAGGAGGAAGTCGAGCTGGCGTTCAGTAAAGGCGTAAAGACAGACCTCACCACCACGTTCACTTTACTCTACGAATCTAAGGTGGAGGCGATGGTGAAGGCTGGGGTGCTGGGGAAAGATGCCTTCAGTGGGGGAGGGGGATGGGAGGCGGGAGCTACATCGTTGCTGTAGGTGGGGAAGAGCTCTGGGCAGAAGAGGAGGACGAAGAGGACGAGGAAGAAGATTCAGTTGCTGAGCAAGAGGAAGAGGAAACCATAATAAGGGAGAGAGAAAGGGAAAGGGAGAGGGAGAGGGAGAGGGAGAGGGAGAGGGAGAGGGAGAGGGAAAGGAAAGAGAGGCAGAAAAAGAAAAGGAGAGAGAGAGGGAGAGAGAGAGAGAGAGGGAGAGGGAGAGGGAGAGGGAAAGAGAGAAGAGAGAGAAAGAGAGAAGGAAAGAGAGAGGGAGAAGGAAAGAGAGAGGGAGAGAGAGAGAGGGAGAGGAGACGTGAGGTAGAGAAGAAAGAGAGGGAGGAGAGAGAGAGGGTAGAAAAGGAGAGAGTCCAGAGGGAGAGGGCTGAGAAGGAGAGAAGTGAAAAAAGAGAGAAGTGAAAAGGAGAGAAGTGAAAAGGAGAGAAGTGAAAAGGAGAGAAGTGAAAAGATGGCATCAGTTGTCCCTACTCTCGCTATTCACAAAAATAGATCGTCTGCTGCCTCCTCCTCTTCTTCCTTCCCGACACCCACATCCTCTTCTTCCTCTTCCTCTTCTTCCTCTACCTCTTCTTCCTCTTCTTCTTCTTCTTCCTCTTCCTCTTCTTCTCCCTCTTCTGCCCCTGTCACTTCCCTTTCGACTCTCTCTCCCGCCCCCTCTTCTTCTCCCGCCCCCTCTTCTTCTCCCGCCCCTCTTCTTCTCCTTCTGCTTCCACCCCTGCCTCCCTTTCTCCCTCTTCATCCTCTTCCTCTTCCTCGTCCTCTTCCTCTTCCTCCTCTTCCTCTTCCTCGTCCACTTCTCCCTCCCCTTCCCTTCCCTCTTTTCACTTTCTCTTTCCCTGTCCCCCCACGGCCCCCTCAGTCCCCGTTTCTCTCTCCCCTTCTCATGGTCGTTCGCATAGAATAGTGACGTCTGTCGGCTCAAACCAGGTGTTTTCCTCTCCTTCCCCCTCTCCTTCCCCCTCTCCTTCATCTTCTCCTTCTCCCTCCTCTTCTCCCTCTCCTTCCCCTTCCCCTTCTCCCCCTCTTCCTTCTTCTGCCTCTGCCTCTGCCTCCTCTTCTCTTTCCCCTCCCTTTCTCCTTCTCACTCTCCTTCTCACTCTCCTTCTCTCTCGTCTTCTGTCTCCCCATCTCCTTGTACCTCACCATCTCCCTCCCTCCCCCCATCTTCCTCTTCCTCTTCCTCTTCCTCTTCCTCTTCCTCTTCCTCTTCCTCTTCCTCTTCCTCTTCCTCTTCCTCTTCCTCTTCCTCTTCATCCCCCCTATCCTCGTCTCCGGTTCACCAGTCGTTTTCATCTTCTCTATCCCCCTTCTCCTCCCTCTCCCACTTCCTTCATCTTCATCCTAAAATAGATATCTCCAGCCTCTCTCCCCCTTCTTCCTCTTCCTCTGCCTCTTCTCCCTCCTCCTCCTCCTCCTCCTCCTCCTCCTCCTCCTCTTCCTCCTCTTCATCTTCTTCCTCTTCAACCTCATCACACGCTCCCATCTCCCTCTCCCCTTTTCTTGGTAGACACGTCACCGTCTCTCCCCCTTCCCCCACCTCTTCCTCTTCTCCCGCTTCCCCTTCCGCTTCTTCCCCTTCTCCTTTGCCCTCTCCTTCTGCATCCCACGTATCTTCTACCAATTCGTCCTTTTCTTCCTCTTCCTCTTCCTCTTCCCCTTCTTCCTCTTCGTCCTCTTCCTCTCGTCGTCTTGTTCTTCTCCTAGCAATGCATCAAGAAGAGAAGAAGCAAGAAGAGGAAGGGAAAGAGAGAGGGAGAGGGAGAAGGAGAAGGAGAAGGAGAAAGAAAAGGAAAAGGAGAAGGAGAAGGGGAAGGAGAAGGAGAAGGGGAAGGAGAAAGAGAAGGAGAAGGAGAAGGAAGAGAAAGAAGAAGGGAAAGGACAAGTTGGTCCCCAACCAAAGTGCGCTTTATTCTCCTTCCCCTTCTTCTTCCTCTTCCTCCTCTTCCTCTTCCTCCTCTTCCTCCTCCTCCTCTTCCCCTTCTTCCCTCTCCTCCTCTTCCTCCTCCTCCTCCTCCTCCTCTTCCTCCTCCTCCTCACCCGATAGACTGACCAGCAGAACGAAGAACAACAAGAGTACCGGTTCTTCCGGTCCATCGGCTTCCGTTGCCGTTTCTTCTGCCCCCGGATATCTAAAGGTTTTCAGCCCTCTCCTTCCCCTCCTCCTCCTCCTCCTCCTCTTCCTCTTCCTCGTCCTTCTCTCCCTCCGCTTCCCCCTCTCCTGCTCCTTCTCCTTCTTCTTCTGCATCCAAGAGGTCATCGGTCGTACCCCACCTCTCTTCTCCTCTCCATTTCCCCTCCTACTCCCCTTCGCTCTCTCCCTCTCCCTCCCCCGCTTCCGGCTCCTCTTCCCTCGCTTCGAGCGCTCACACCTCCGCTTTCTTTCCCCCTCCCTCGGTTCACGCCCCGCCTTCCCCCTCGTCCCACTTAATCCCCTCGTCATTCTCCTCTTCTTTCCCTTCCTCTTCCTTATCCTCTTCTTCATATCCTGCCTCCTTCTCTTCTTCCTTCACCTCCTCTCCCTCCCCCTCCTTCCCTCCCTCTCCCTCGTACTCCCCTTCCCACCCCCTCAACTTCATCTCTTCCATCTCCCCTGATCGAGCTTCGGGAGATGTAGAGAGAGAGGAAGAGAGGGACGAGAGGGAAGAGAGGAAGGGAGAGAGATAAACCCCATCTCTCGCGCCCTCGTAGCCACTCCATCGCCAAGGATCTTTCCTCCTCTGCTTCCTCTTCCTCTCCCTCTTCCTCCTCTCTCTCTTCCGTCCCCTCCTCTTCCTCCCCCCTCTTCGTCCTCCTCGTCTTCCTCCTCTTCTGCTTCCCCCTACTACGCTTCCCAACCCTCCTCACTCATCAAAAGATCTTACACAACGTCTAAATCATCATCCTCTTCCTCCTCCTCGAAGTCCTCCTTTCCTTCCCACCCTTCTTCATCCTCTTCCTCTATCTCTATCGCGGTATCTTCGCCTTCCTCCCCCTCTCCTTCGCCCTCTCCTTCCTCTTCGTGCTCTTTGATTTCTCCCTCTCCTTCTTCCTCTTCCTCCTCCTCTTCCTCTTCTTCCTACATTCCTCACTATGCTATGCCCATTCGTCCTTCAGCCTCCACTCAGAGGAAGAAGCTGCAGATCGACCTCACTACTGCTTTTCCATGTTCTCAGTCCCCATCCCTGATCTCCCCTTCCTCCTCTTCTTCCCCTTCCTTCTCTTCCGCCTCCCACTCTTCCTCATGTTTTGTTTCTTCCCCCTCTTCTTCCTCCTCCTCCTTCCTCTTCCTCGTCCTCTTCTTCCCATCGTACAAGGTCTACACGTTCGAGCATTAGCAAGAGGTCCCCTTTCCCTTCATCCTAATCTGTTTCTTCCTAGTTCCCCTACTTCTGCTCTTCTCTTGTTCTTTCATTCCCTTTCCCTTTCCCTTTCCTTCCTTTTCCCTTTTCCTTCCCCACCCCTATTCTTTTTCTCTCTCCTTTCCCCCCTTCCTCTTCCCACCGCTTCTTTTCTTCATCCTTCTCTTCCTTCCTTCTCCCCTTCTTTTTGTTTTTAATTTTTTTTAATTTTAATTTTTTTTTTTTTTTTTGTTCTTTTTTTTTTTTTTTTTTTTTTTTTTTTTCTTTTTTTTTTGTTCTTTTTTTTTTCTTTTTTTGTTCTTTTTTTTCTTTTTTTTTTGTTTTTGTTTTTTTTTGTTCTTTTCTTCCTTTTACATGCACAAGTAATGTCGGTGAATTTTTCTTTTCTTTTCACTCTGGACTGACTTCTGATTGATCAGTTACTGATGTTTTTATTTTCGGTAATTTGATACGAACTGTTTTCTGTTCGTTTATCCGATTGTCATTAGTTGTGTGCACGTACATTCATATTTCCAATTTATTCTTATGCGAGTATTCCATTCGTTCGTATATATATTCAAAGATATTTATAGATATTTATTATTACCATCACCCAGTCTTGCAATTCCTCACATCTGCGCCCTCTTCTCCTGTCTTCTCTCCCTTCTCTTCCTTCTCTCCCTTCTCTTCCTTCTCTTCCTTCTCTTCCTTCTCTTCTTCCGTTGTTTCTGCTCCCCATCTGCACCCCCTTTCCCCCACGTTGTTCTTATTTCCCCCTCCCCGCCCTACCTTCCTCTCGTAATCCACTCAGCGATCTTTCATATTTCCTCTTGCTATCACACTGTTCATTTGACCAGCTGGTTTTATTGAACATTGTCTTGTTCGTTGTTTTTTCCTCCTCTTTTTCCTCCTCTTCTTCCTTCTCTTTTTGCGTTTGCTTTTGCTTTTACTTTTCGCTTCATCATCCACCCAGATCTTGAATCCACCCCTCCTCCTCCTCCTCCTCCTCCTCCTCCTCCTCCTCCCCCTTCGTCCTTCCACCCCTTCTCTCTGAGGGTCTACCTGTCCTTTAGCATGACCGTTTGCACACTGACGTTATCACTCTCTCTGTATTGCTACTCCTGTCTTTTTTCTTTTTTATTTCTTTCCTTTTCCACTACTCTACTGTTCTAGTTTATTTACCATGCTGAATACTCCACACGCCTATGTATCATCTTGTATTTATCTACTTAGTTGTACTTCGACTCATACTTCAAGCTATTCCACTTTATTTTATTTTATCTTCTTTTTCTTTTCTCTTTCCTCTTCCCCTTCCCTCTTCCTTCCTTTCCCTTCCCCTTTCCTTCCCCTTTCCCTTTACCTTTATCCCTCAGTGCTGCCACTGTCTTCTCCTTGGCGTTCTCTCTTTCCCTCGCGTTCCCCCTTTTCCCTTCCTCCTCCTTCCCTCCTTCCTCTCCCCTCTCTCCTCTCCCTTTACCTTAACATGCAACTAGATCCTACCACACATACACTCCTTTCTTTTGGCTAGTGATCCTCCTCTCTCTCCCTTTCTCCCTCTACATTTCCCTCCTCTTTCATTTCCACTCCCCCTCTCCATCGCATACCCCCTTCTCCCCCATGTACGCCATTGTACCTACGTCCATAGTTCATTCTTCATGCATTTATACTCGCGTCGTTTATCGTTTCTGCGTTTACCCCTAGCTCATTTACACATGATTACTCGCTTTGGGTAGTCTTCTTTGCTGTCTGTGCATGGGAGCGTATGCGCATCGATGTATCTATGCGTTTGAGTATATGCATGTATGTGTACGTGCATGTGTATGTGCGTGTGTATGTGGTGTGGATGGGTATGTATGTGTGTGTGTGTGTGCATACGTGTATAAGTGTGTGTGCTTGTTAGTTGGCAGTGTTTTGTTTTGAGTTGCATCGTGTTTGTACGCTTCCTTCTATTGCCTTTTACTTGATTCTATTCCCCTTTACTTCCTTCTGTCTCATTTATTTTTCTTTGCTTCTTTTCTTTGTTTCTTTCCTTATTTTTCGTTGTTGTAGTCGTTTTTCTATTTTGATAATTCTTTTGTTGTTTTTCTCTGGCTTCGTTTCATTCAGGAAAAAGATCTTACTGGAAACATCTCATTGGAAATACCTTTTGTAACCACCTCAATCCGTTCATCTTCGATCATTTCTTCTTTTGCCTTTCCCTTTCTTTTCTTTCTCTTCTCTTTCTCTTCTCTTTCCTTTCTTTTCTTTCTCTTTCCTTTCTTTCCCTTTCGATTCTTTTCCTTCTTCGCTTTTTTCTCTTTTCCTTTCTTTTCCTAGTGTCTCTGCTTACTTGTTTGATGATATTTTCTCCATCCTAGTTTCTCTTGTTTTTCTCCTCTCTTCTCTTTCTTTTCCATCCTTTTTCCTCTGTGCTCCTAAAGTACCTTATAAGTCCCACACTGTTCGGCAAGTCCCGATCAGCCCAAGCCTTCTCGTGGCTCACCACCACTCTTACCCACCTCACTGCACGTCTTCACCGTTCATTCTCGACATGTTATATAGTTATTTCTCTGCTTTTATTATATTCCTAGCAGTTTCATGTTCATTGCTTATTGTCTGTTCTTCATTTTTTATTTCTAGATTTTCAATTTTGGTTTTTCAACTTTTTTTTTTTAATGTCCATGCTATAGTTTTCGTCCGATTTTAATTTCCTTTCATGCTTTTTAAACAACATGCAGTGACATTGTATATTCGAAAAAACAGGAATTTACTCGCCTCATTAAATAAACATATTTTATATTCCTTTCCAACCCTCTTTCTATCTTTTATCGTGCCTATCCTGCTTCAAAGAGTGTTTGCTCACGTGCGTGTTACTCTTGCAGTGCAGAATCCACACATTATCTTCTTAAAAAGATGAGAAAAAGATTATCTTATCTCTCTCGATCGATTGTACGCTCGTTTACCCTGAGGAAAACCTGACCAACCACGCAAACAAGCTGCACTAGTTTAGATTACATTTTCATATATAGAGTGCGGAGTAAAGAGACGTGTGATTGAAGTACACATTATCTAGCTGAAAGAAATACGATTTTAGACCAAGGGAGTAAACCTTGTGGTTTGAGGAACAAATCAGTATCAGATGGATCTACAATCAGAAAATAAAGTATACATGCTGCATTTAGATAAATATAAATTAATTGACACATGCTTTGACCTCATTTATTAAACATCCAAACGTATTCCGCGTTTAAATAATTAAGCAAGTGTTTAGCTTAGCAATGGCTAGAAACGAGCAACTAACAAAATTATGTAATCTCAATTTGAATGATATCGGAACAGATCGTAGGTATAGAATAGAGTGTACTATACATTTATACTCGTCACGTAACAGCAAGCACACACGTGTAGCGATACGCACTGTGATTGACGCATAGTCATCTAGCTTCCGTTGCATTTTTGTTGTTTTCTTTCCTAACATTTTTTTTTCAATTCTCTCTCTTACATTGGCGCAGGGTCATGTTTTACCCTCGCCTTACTGAAACTGTGCGCAAGGCCGGACTGCGCATGTTCAGTTCTGCCCACTTTGTGGACCGCCACACTCCTAAAATTGATGTCCCCGGGGTAAGCTAGCTTTTTTTTTGTTGTGGTTTTCTTTCAATTGGTAAAACAAAGAATTCTGATTCGCTCAACCATGCCTTCTGAATTGCTGAGGCGATATATATCCACGTGCATGCGAATGCAGACAGACGAAAATTCTAACGTGACCTTTTCCTATACATACTCTGTTGTGATATTGTTTACTTTCTTTAATTGTGGTTTGCAACGGATGGCACTCAACCTGACCTGTGGTTGATTGGCTTCACACCATGATTTGGGGAATAACAACCAAAACAAACAATAACACAAAACAACATCACAAACGACAACACCAAACAAACAAATAGATTAAGGGAGCTTACAAGAACCATGAAGGACTCGTGATTGCTCACAGACTCGTGGGGTTCAAGCCTTTGCCCGTGTTGAATGAAATCGTTCCTAAAAGATTGAACGAGAGCGGTGAGCAGGGCGAAGGACCTAGTCACGACGGATCCTCTGCTATCTACTCCCACCGTAGACCTGCTTACTACGACCCTGCTCAGCCTCACAAAGTCGTCGCCAAGTAAGAATTCAACTAACAACGCGTACATCTATATATATCTGTAGCACTGATCTACAATTACTAGTCGGAATGAACCCGTATCATGTCGTGTGTTGACAACGTTCGGCACTAAGGGTCAGGACGGATCGTTGAAGAGGGACAAGCGTACCGCAGTTCTGACAAGATTTAAGCTGTCGGTTCTTGCGTGAATGCGAACACACAAACACATACACATACGCACGTACATACCCACATACACGTACATACACACATACATACACACATACATACCCACATACACATACATACCCACATACACATACATACCCACATGCATCCAATCAATCCAACATATTTCTTCACTCTCTTTTTGTCTCTAATTGACTGTCCCCCGTATCTCCCCTATATCCCTCGACCCTGCTTTTCCTTTCGTTGCGTATGCTAGGAGCACCAAGTTTGCGGTGATTGATTTGAACGGGAGTCAATTCAAGGTGATGGAGGATGGACTAGTGATGACCAGCCATCTCAAGGGAATCGAGGCGGGAGACGTCATCGCCATCGACAGGGTAAGAACTTTCATCTTGTTTCCTCTTCCTTTTATTCCCCTTTCTCTCCCTCTCCCCCTTTCTCTCCCTTTCCCCTCCCCTTTCTCTCCCTTTCCCCTTTCCCCCTTTCCCCCTCCCCCCTTTCTACCCCATTCTCTCCCTCTCTCCTCTCTCTTTCTCCCTCTCTCCCTCCTTCCTTTTCTCCCTCTCCCCCTTTCTCCCTCTCTCCCTTTCTCCCTCTCCCCCTTTCTCCCTCTCTCCCTTTCTCCCTTTGTTTTCTTGTCCCCTTTATCTCTCTCTTCATCTCCCCCTTTCTTCTCCCCCTTTCTCCCTTTTCTCTCTTTCTTTTCCTTTCTTCTTTTTTGCTTCTTTTCCTCTTTCCCCCCTTCTCCCCTCCTTCCTTCTTAACCACTATCTTGATATTTTATTTCGCCCACTTCCTCATTCGCAATCCATATTTGCTTCTGTTTTTCTTCGCTGGCTAATTTTCCCCTACTACCCCTCCCTTCCTGTATGCTTTGATCCTGCTTCCTCTCGTGTTTTTCTTCGTCTGCCCATGTCTGTATGCGTGTATATATATACGCGTTTCTCCTTGCCTTCCTCCCTTCCTCTGTGTGTCCCACTTCCCCTCTTTCGCTTTTCATGATGTAGGTGTTGCTGGTTGGAAGTATGGATAAGACTGCGATCGGAAAGCCAGTGGTGGAGGGGGCGAAGGTGTTCGCAGTAGTAGAAGAGATAAACACGACCAAGAAGATCCTCGTCTACAAGAAGAAGAGAAGGAGCGGACACACCAACATGCGTGGGTCCAGAGACGTCGTCACTGTTCTTCGCATCAAGAAGATCAAGTACTCGTTCCCCAACGAAGAGGCCTTCTTGGCTGCTGAGGAGAAGAGCGAACGTATCGCCAAGCGCCAGAGACGCACTCGCGTCAGAACTGCTATCAGAAGAAAGGCCAATAAGATCGCTCAGCTTCAGACTGCCCTCAAAATCGCCAGAAGCTCGAAGAGAAACGCTGCCAAGCTCAGAAAGGCAGCTACTAAGGAGGAGGGTCAGACTGAGACCGTCACCCCTGTCGAGGCGAACTAATTGTTCCACTACAACCACATACATACACAAGACATCGCTTCCAATATAAACCCAAAGAAAGCGTGTCTCGTTGTGTACCTCTTCTCTTCTCTCTTCCTCGTTCCCTTTTCATCTCCTAATCACCGAAGACCTAGCCCCAGTAGTTCGTTCCTTCTATTGCTTGCACCCTTCGCCTACCTTCTCGTTACTTTATTTATACCTTTGCTTGCCTAGTCGCGCCAGTTTCAGTGAACTTGCGTGTTTCATGGTTATTATACCTTTTGCAGTAGTATCTCCTATTTATAAATAAAACCATTTTTTTCTCTTTTTTTCATTTTTTTATTTTTTTCTAAGAATTCCAGGATGTTTCCAATATTGAGAGTGCGAGTTTCAAAGATGCGATAGCTTTACCCCAGTACTTTAATTATTTCTTTGCGTCTCTACTTCACATCGTAGTTTCCGTGGCATCCACTTCACTACCATCTACCATTCATTCATTTACACCTCTCACCCCTCCCTACTGTGTTTTATTGCTTGCTCTCTACTGGATTTCCCCTTCTCCTGACTGTACTTGTATTGATCCCGCTTTAACTGCACGTACGGTCCAATGAATCTAATCATGCACTTTAAGCCGAAGTCCTGGGTTAAGTCACTTAGCCTGAGTCACTTCTCGCAGAGCACTATAGCTACAATCCTTACACCAAACACTTATTTCATGCGCTACAATGACAGAGAAACCTATATACATGCATTTCTAAAAAATAAGCATGTCTAAACATATATCAACGGTCACTACCAATATACTTCTAATGCATTCTATGTATGTATCTATAAACTGCGTTCTCTTACATTTCGGAACCGTAAATGTATTTTCCACAAATGCTTTGATATAGAAAAATAAAATCATTAATGTAGCTATGTGATTATTTACTAAGAAATTACAAACGCCCATACTATGTACAAATTCCACAAACAGCGGGTAATATCAAGCAATCAAAATAAGGAGAGTATTGAGAGAGTATTTTACGCATCCATATTTCCAAATGTGTGAGACGCAAAATATCTCTTATTTCTATTTGGTAAGAGATTTTATATCGCTTTCCCTGTCTAAAACTTTTCTTTTGAAAACAGTTTTATAAAATGGCTAGCCGTGGTAAGTACAACATGCTGTCCTTATTCTATGTTATTTGTATAATCTCTTTTTTTCTATTCGTTTTAATTTTTTTTTAATCCTCCTTTTTAGCCAACTTCTGTATGGGATGAAGGATCTGCATATATTATCAAACACAGCCCTAAATCTAAATCTATTCGTGTTCATTGTATCATCTTTACTAGGTCGTGGTGTTACCGGTTCCAAGTTCCGTGTTACTTTGGGTCTCCCTACCGGAGCTGTCATCAACTGTGCTGACAACACTGGAGCCAAGAACCTTTACATTATCGCTGTGAAGGGAATTGGAGGTCGCCTTAACCGTCTCCCCGCTGCTGCTGTCGGAGACATGGTTATCGCTTCCGTCAAGAAGGGAAAGCCTGAGCTTAGAAAGAAGAGTAAGTTCTTATTTTATTTTTGCTTTTGCTTGTTTATTTGCTTAATTTTTATATAAATATATATACTTTTTTTCTCATTGCGTGGGTGGTGCAATGCGGAGAGATGTGCGCCAGAAACTATGTCTTTGTTTACAAAGAATCTTTGTGAATAGAATTTTTATATAGATGTCTCTGCTAAATGTAAGCCCCCTTCTTTCTTCATTCAAATGACTCTAACATATGCTAAACATTACTCTCATTTGCACCCTTACAATCAAACTCTCACCACAGTTACCCCCGCTGTCGTTGTTCGTCAGCGCAAGGCTTGGAGACGTCCCGAGGGATACTTCATCATGTTCGAGGGTAAGTCGCTGTTTATATTTCTGTACTATTCACTGCTTGAATTTCTCATTTTTCTGCCATTGGGATGCCTGCGTTCTGTTTGATTGATTAGACCTGATTGCGGATTTGAATCATTGGCTTACTATCAATGTAATTACAATTGTGTTACCTTCCAATGCACGCACCCACTGCTTTGGTATTCAAACACACAATTCCTCTCTAACTTGTTCGTAACCTACTATACATCCCTATGCCGTTCGTTCACATTTCACTCGGCTCTTCTCTCCACCTCCGTTCCCCTCCCTACCTCTCTTCAAAAGACAACGCTGGAGTCATCGTCAACCCCAAGGGAGAGATGAAGGGATCTGCCATCACTGGACCCGTCGCCAAGGAGGCTGCTGATGCCTGGCCCGGAGTTGCCGCCAAGGCCGGATCTTCTTTGTAAGAAACTTTTCCCACCTGCTAGTCCTATAGCTAAGTCCTATGTTCTCAATAAACGAAGTTCATATAGCTAAATGCTCTTAATAAACCAAGTTTTAATTAAATTATCAGACTTTCGCAAACCACATTCTGTCTCTACTGAAGCTGCTGGAGTTGATATCAGCTTTGCGAAGGGACTAGTTGAGTGGCCTTGACGGCTCACACGATCACCAGTTTATACAATGTCTGCATGCCACGATGTTTGGACTGATACGATCAGAAACCATCCGATCACCCAATAAGCTTTTAACCGTTGGTCTGCACTTTGTGTGCGGAGCGTTGCGCTACAGAGTAGCACGTGCTTTCATATCATTGCATGAATGACGTCTTCAGTAAGTAAGTCATACATCACTAATAGCATCTTGTTTGAGCAATATTATAATTCAAATAAACGTCTGATATAATGCAAGGGTCTTCAACAAATTCAATTGAACGTCGGTGGAAATAAGGACGGAGCAGAATAATAGAAGAAATGAACAGAAGAAAAGAAATACAAGGACCGCGAGGCGAAAGAAAAGAAAAAAAACGAGAACAAGAAGAGGAAAATAAAATGAAAAAGAGAGTTTATTCCGGTGAAGGAAAACAAAAGTTTTAACGAAAGGAGTTGAACAAAAGGATTGTCAGCAGCGAGTTTAGGACCACGCAAGAGATCAGGCGATAGAAAAAGAGGAGGGGGGAAGGGAAGGAAAGGAGGAAGGGAAACTTATACAATAAAAGAAAAAGGAAGCGGGAGGAATTGAGGGAAATAGCAGCAACGATACGAAAACCATATAAGAAAAGAACAGAAAAAGGACAGAAAAAGAAAAAAAAAGAAAAAAGAAAAAAAAGGAGAACGAGAACAAGAAAACAAATGTAAAAGTTGAGAACAGAGAAGTAAACGAGTACACGGGCAGGTGTGGTTGGAGGTCGGAGCTCGTCTAACTATTCTACCATCTATCTGTTTCTCTTTCGATCGATGATCAAAGGAGCGGGGTTGAGAGGGCAAGAAGAGAGACGGAGAGAAGAGAGACGAAGAGAAGAGGAGGAGAGAGGAAGAGGGAGAGAAGGGGGGCAGGGAGAGGTAGAGATATATACAGACAGAGAGAAGGAACCGATGGGAGGGGAACGCGAAAGGGGAAGGGAAAAACAAAAAGGGGAGATGGAGATAGAGAGAGAGGGAGGGAAACGGGGCAGCAATGAGAGCGGGGTCACAGGGAGCGCGGCTACTCAGCGTCAGAAGCGGAGGGGTTAGCGCTGAAGGCGTATATACTTTCGTACTGCGCTCTCACCTCGGGGTCCTCGGCTACGTCCCCCTTCATCTTGATGTGCTGAAGAGTGTTTTTGAGGTAGGTTGCGGTGGCGCTGTTCGCAGAGTCGTCCCCTCCCTCAAGCTGTTCAGAGATCAGCGCAAGGAGTCCCTTGATGTACTTGACAGAGATAGTGGGGCAGCGAGCGTCGAAGAAGTAGAGATACTTGTTGAGCACTTCAACAAACAGAGCAGCTTGGTTCCCCATGCATCCGTTCGCAGTCTTAAGAGCACGCTGGAGACAGGCGAGGAGTCTCTTCTCGTCTCTTCCAATGTGGTTCTCATCTGAGGGCCAGAACAGATGAGCGCAAGTGTAGATCGCTTTACATTGATCGGGACGACGAAGCAGTCTGTTCGAGTGCTGCGCTGCTTTGCTGGCGAGGGTGTCGTAGTTGTCCTTGGAGAAGCTCTGGAACTTTCCAAGCGCTGAAATAATGAACATGATGGACTCCAACTGGGATTTGCTGTCGGCGATCTCAGCCTCATAGGCAAGGAAAGCCTGAACCAGGAATTCGTATGCGATCGCTTCGTAACCGCACTTGTCCGCAACAGCTCCTGCCTGCACAAAGAGCTTAATGACGAGCTCAGGGTAGCAATCAACCAGAGCGGTGATCGTCTCATGAATCAAGTGGAAGACTCTCTTCGCCTTGATCTTAATGTCCGGAATGGAGGACGCAGAGGACGAAGAGGAGGAAGAGGAAGAAGAGGTATCATCCTTGGACTCTTTCTTCTCTGCTTCTTCTTCAGGTCCTTGTTCCTTCTCCCCCTGCTCCTTCTCCTCAGTCTCTGCCTCCTCGGACTTCTTCTCAGTGTCTGCGGTGACTTCCTCCTTGCCCGCTTTTTCCTTGGCCTCAGCGATTGCTTTCTCCCTCTTGAACGCTCTCTCCGCGAGTGCGAGAGAACCATAAATCACAGGAGGAAGAGTGTACTTGATCCTTGCAACTCCTCCTTGTCCCAGGTATTTGCGTGCAGTCGAATACATTTGGAACTGCACATCAGTGTCCTCCGAGTAGATCAGGTTAAAGAGTTTAGCGATCAGGATCTGCTCTTCTTCCAACGTCACCTTCTCCTCCTCCTCCTCTTCGGCTGAGGGGGGAGGGAGGCGCTCTCTGAGTCCTCTCCCTCTGGGTCCTTCAAAATGGGAAGAAGAAGCGAGAAGAGTGAATCTACGAGAGCCTTCTCCGAGAGAGAGACGCGGAGGTTAACGAGCTCAGAGCAAATCGAGAATGCAACCTTCTTTCTGTGGGCGAAGGAGAGGCGAGAGAGCAATGACTTGTACTCAGCGAGGCGGAGGAAGTCGATTCCGAGGGAGAAGATGGGGTCGAGGAGGATCTGGCAGATGTAGTCGTTGGAGTCCTGGTCGAATACAGCAGGAGGAGGGGGGAGAATGGAGGCACAGTATTTCATAATCGAGTCAACGCAAGACAACTGCTTGGGGTACACTGCTCTGCAGAACGTGAGCAGAGAGGCTTGGAGAGAGAGAATGTTTCCGGTGGAGAGGGAGGTGCTCTCGATGATGCTGGCGCAGTGGTGGGAGAGCAGAGGGAAGAGCTCCTTCAAGACGTCGAGCACGGGTCTTCCCCCCACCACTCCGGCGGACAGAGCGGGGTCGGCGACGACCTGCGTGGCGTGGGAAGCGAGCCTCTTCATCAGAGTGGAAAGGATCTCTTTTACGTTCACAGCCTTCTGCAACTGCTCGCAGGAGGAGAGGAGGGTGGGAAGGGTTGCTAGGTGAAAGTCATCGGGGAACGCGTGGATTATACAGTCGAGGAGGTACTCTTGGGCCAACACGTCTTTGCAGTTGATCACTTGCTCAAGTACCCTAGGGAGAACCTCATCTGCATAAAGACTCTCTGTCAGTCCGTTGAGGTTAGCGAGGCGGACGAGGTTGGTTCCAACGAGTTGTCTGAGTCTCTTTCTCTCGGCCTCCCTCTTGGCTCTGTCCCTGTTAGCTCCTTGATGTTGCAACCGAACCCACAGTCTGTTCATTTCCCCAAAGACCTGAAGAATGAATTCGATTGCGTCTCTCACCGAGCTTCCATCGCCCTCGTACTCACTTCCGGTGTCAGGGAGCTTGTCCTTGGTGATCTGGGAGAGGTAGGAGAGAAGGAAGAGTCCTCTCGTGGGGTGCTGTACACCTCTGCAAATCTCAATGAGGTCGAACAGGATGTCTTTGGCGGGGACTCTCTTGCTCTTGATGTACGTCGAAGCAACGGTGATCAAGAGATACAAACGGGGGATGATGTTACCGCAGTGCTGCACGGTTTCGTAGAGTTCCGTAACGCTGATGCCTCCCTCTCCCTTCCTGTCCAGCATATCGAGTTCGTCGAAGCTGTTCTCGGCCTCTCTCAGTGCATCGGTGAGCTTCATCCAAAGTTCGTAATAGGTATTAGGACTGAGTTTGCTCGTCCTCAAGTGCTGGATCGCCTGCGAAAGAGAAGCGAGGGCTACGTTGATGTTGTTCTGGTCGAAGCCTCGTTTACTGAGGTACACATTACGTTGAATATCTTCGAATGCGTGGCTCAGCAACGCCTCTTCTGACTCCACCTGCTGCACTCACAACCCACATACATATAAACACGTACACATATACACACGTACACATATACACACATACATACATGTACATACACATACATACATCCATGCAAAGTCAGAACACGAATAAAAAACAAATGCAGATCATGTAAAGCAAGTCCCGTGGCAGTGTGCTCAGTGCAGCATAACTATCACCGTAGTTATTCCATAAATGTAAGATTCAACTAACGAAGGACAATGAGTGTATGCAGCAACACAGCGACTAAGCTTTCAGTGGAAACTCTTCTCACTGGCCTAGAAGCTGTACAGAAAAGAGGCAGAGGAAGAAAGGGAGGAAGCGGGAAAAGGGAGAAGAGGGAAAGGAAGAAAATGAGAATGAAGCACAACTAGCAGTAAACGAGAATAGGGAGGACAAGTCATTCCAACGGACAGTGGTGAATTGCAACCGTATATAGGAGATCGGGAAGCACTTTCTCGCCACGTCTTACTGCATGCGTTTCTTTCTAATCAATTCATCTCTTCTTCTGTCCCTCCCTTTCCCCCTCCCCTTTCCCTTCACTCCCTTCTATATCGCTCTTACTCAAACCACCTCTTACAATGTCATTTCGCGGCCCCTCATAAACTATACCATCCTATATATACAAATGGAGAATGTGCCTTCACTCGGCAACCTCTCCGCTACAAAAGATAGTAATCTTTGTGCACTTACCACTCCTGGTGCTGAATTCTTGGAAGCCATCTAAAACCAAATTGAAGTTACAAGAATGCGAAGCGAAAACACGCGAGACAACCAAAATAGTGAATACCATATTCATATTAGCTACTCAGCGTTCGTCGTTGTATTGGGCAATATCAAAGAAACGTCGCAGAAAGCACGCTCACATATCAGAGAAAAATCCGTGCGCGTTTTCTCACAGAATCAAGGCAATTACTGCAGACTGATAGACAAGAAATCGTCTTATTCACAATGGTGCATATATCATTATCAATGGCGTCACAATTACGCTAGGGAAGTAAATGGTGTTCCGCAACTTGTCGAACACTAAGAAAGAGTGTGCAGTGTGTTGTGTATTTTCTGATATCTCTCTTTCCTCAATCGCATATTACCCCAGAGTACAATCCAAGCATGGTAGAACAACTGACGAGTGAAAATTCACACTTTCAAAATAAGATGTATAAAAATAGGTAGAGTTTTATGAGTCATTAACATAAAGTCACTTGGAGTTCGGATTTTGTTTGAGAGTGGTGGGTGGAAATGGATGCTGGCTTCCAATTCATAATTATAGAGACATTTCCATAGGTGTCCTAGATTCTACTTTAACACTCTTCCGTGAGCTCTTAGCAGTTGTTCCTGATATGTTGATTAATGCATACTGTTTATATATGTGACATTCTGCATTTGATCTTCCTTACTTTTGTGATCTTGAATTTATGCTAATGTAGAAAATAGTTTCTTTCTGTTTGGAAAAAAGAAAAATGAAAAAAGACAAACAAATTTACTAAATTAACTGTAACTGTTTCTCGTTCGTCACACACACGCTGATGAAATATCATGGTAAATTCCCATTTTGAATTCTATGTACCCTGGATTATTGATTGCATATTCATGCATTGTTACGGATAGTGCAACGGATCGCAGAGAGGCAATGTGGACATGTGAAGAAAGACTGCTGTTTGTTTTCCTATTTGCGATGTGGGTCGCAATGGTTTACCACTTGTATGCGCTAGCGTCGCGAGGAGATTTCTTGACTTCCCCATTGTACCATTTGCCAAACACAACGCAATCATAAAAGAAAAAAAATAGATTGTTACTACGAAGAAAGAGGAACAGTTGCTACTTGTTCAACGATCTTGATGAGCTCACTCCCAGGGAACCTCCCTAGTTCACCCCCACTACAAGAAACTTCAGTGAATGGTCTGAACACAGGTGCCTCGCTGCTCTGACTAACGTCTCGGCCTTCGTCTTCTGTGAAGGAGCTGTGTGTCAGAGTGTCAAGGTGAGGGAGGAAGAACGGTGAGCGAAGAAAGCTAGGGGTGATTCTGGTGATGAGTACAGGAACAGGAGAAGCAGCGTGATCGGTGAGGAGCACGGGAGTGGAGTGGTCTCCGGTGACGACGATGGTGTACTGCGTGGAGTGTTGGTCTTGAGCAATGGCTGTGAGAATCCTCTTTAGGGCTACGTCTACCTTCGCTATACACGACGCCTTAAGCTCCGCATCTCCATCGTGGGAGGCGTCATCCACCATCTTGACGTGCATGAACCCGAACGAGTAGTCTTCCTCCACATCCTCTTCCTCTGAGTCCGCACCCACATTCTCCTTGTCCTTCCCCGTCCCTTTTTTTCCTCCAGTCTCCCCTCTCTCCTCTCCTCGTCCTCTCTCCTGCCCCCATCCGCTACCTTCCTTTCTCCAATATGCAATTGTCGTATGATAGTGTCAGCTTTTCGGTGGAGATCTGAGTCGTACGACCCAGTTGTCCCTTCAACCCTGATCCTCGTCAACCCTATCGTTTCTGCCAGTCCTCCTGTCGTTGTTGTTTGGAAGCGTTCGATTGTACGATAAAAAGAACATTACACACAAGCAGAACGGAAAGCGATGATAAAGAGCCGTAGTCATCGCCCAGTGACATAGACATGAAATTAGCGGATTTTTTGGTGGAAACGTATTATTCGTGTATATATATGCAAATAGCAGGACGATATATATGTATATGTATATAAATATAGATGCAAATAGTAAGATGATGTACATATATTAAGAAGACTGAATGCCTGATGGAAGCGTAGCAAGTAATAAACTAAACTAAATGTAATGTTCTGGCAAACAATTATAGAGCCTAACCGAAAAACAAAGAGGCAAACGCTGGGGTGAAATAACAGAGGGTTGGAAACAAAAGCACGGGAATACAGGGGAAAAGTACACGAAGGAAGCGGGATAGCGGGAGGAAAAGGGAGACAGACATCGACAAAGGCGGAGGAACTACGAACGGAATGGGAAGAAATTCCAACAAAAGGGGAAAGATATGGGAGAGAAGCACTAACCTATGATGGCTGTGGGGGCGATCACGAAACCCTTTCTATTGTACATCTCTGAGTAGGAAGTAATGTTGATCCTTCCACCGCAACCTCTGTGAGGCAAAAAACAACACAGAGTAACGTCGGAGGGGGAGGAGAGAAGGTCAGGGGAGAGAGGAAGGGAGGAGGGAGCATAGAGAGAGGAAAGGGGGGAAGGGAGAAGGAGGTCGGGGAAAGGATGAAGGAGGAAGGAGGAAGGAGGAAGGAGGAAGGAGGAAGAAGGAAGAAGGAAGAGAGAAGGTGGAAATAAAAAGGAATGAATCATACATGTAATCGAATAAGATTAAAGCTAAAGTACAGGAGTGACAGTGTAGGTGTGTATGCGTATGCGTATGCACGAATAGAAGTAAATGTGTATTCCAACGATACCTGAACAGGACGACGTTGGCAGGGGAGAGGCCCCTCGCCACCCTCTCTACGTTGAGTGGATGAGAAGAAAGCACTCTTTGCATTTCATCGCTGACATCGTTGATGATCTCCGCTGTCCTCCTCGCTGAATCGTTGTCCACCAGTGCTTTGCATTTGAGGAGGTACAAATTGTCCTGGAGAAGAAAGGAGAGATAGAGAGAGAGAAAGGAAGATGGAAGAGTAGAGAGTGAGAAAGGGAGAAACGGGAAAAGATGAGGAGGAGGAGGAGGAGGAGGAGAAGGAGGAGGAGGGACAGAGAGGGGGCAGGCAAAAGGATAGGTGGGAAAAGAGACGCGGTAAAAGAGGGGACAAAAGGGAGGAAATGTGAGAGAGAAGGAGGCAAAAGGGAATGAAAGGAGAGTGAACAGGAAACCAGTTAGTCGCTACTAACGTCTTGTGTATAACGCAAAAGTGATCGTGCTGGTGGAGTTGAGTGCGTTCGTATGGCATATTGCAACCATCAGTTGTGAGATGAGCGAACGTGAATGTATGGGCTGGAGAGAAAGTGGAAGCGGGAGTGGGAGTGGGAATAGGAGAGGAAAGGATGTGATACCTTGAGAGGGTCTGTATCTGATATGTTGTCGGAGAGAGGGTAAGGAGCCCTGATCCTCACTCCACACCTGTGTTCTGTCGCGTAGAGCACCGAGACCTCTACCTCTGGGAACTTCTTCAGCCTCACCTCGCTGAGACTCGCACACAAGGTACTCCCCATTCGTGGAAGTTCCGGTCGCACCTCCTCCGTACCACTCTCCTCACCGGGTACACAGGATCCTTCCCAGCAACGCGGTACTCGTCTCTGTCCTCCGTCGAATCACTCAGTGTCGCGAAGTTAGACTTAAATGCTATGTCTCCGGGCTGAGAGGGGAGGATAAAGAAAGAGGTTTAATGAGTCGAGCCAACAATAAACATTAAGGTGTTATTTCAATAATGTTCTCGTGTTGATTCATATGTACAATTTTTGCGTAGAGCTTCCTACCTGCATGGACAATCCAGCGCCTATTGATTCGAACGCTCCTCTCCCTCTGTAGTACAAGTGAGGGTCGTACCCGAACAAACTGCGGAGGCCAAAGGGAGCAAACGCATATCAAAGCAAAGAATATTAGATTAAGAAACAGTTTCTTTTTCAGCCAGATACTCTTAAATTATTACGTGAACTGAATCTTCAAATTATCATCTGTATCTCAAATGTGTGCACGTCCTCGTTGTTCACCTTAAGTGGGCTGTGTCACTTCCGCAAGCTAAACCGGGCTGTACAGGATCCATTAATCCCAGTAAACCATGACCTAAAACGCACACAATAAAGTATGTACATAAGTTATGAGGGGTCTTCTACAAAGTCTAGAGACTAAACAACGTTTGTTCACTTACTCGCTAAAGCATCCATACAGGGAGTAGAGGAATAGTCCAGAGGGGTCTTTTCTTGCAAAGAAGGAACACAAGAATCCCCAATTCCATCAACAAGGACAAAAATGATTTTGCCGTATTTTTTCTCGGATTTAATCATTTGCTGTTCTTGTATATTTTTAATTAATATAACTTTTGCATATTTTTGCACACTGAATTCTCAAATTGAATGTATCCTCTGGTTTCTCAAATACTAGAAAAATACATCCAGTAGAAAACTATGAAATGCATCACAAATAAAGAACTTATCATGTTCTGTAAGAACTCGAATAACTGAGTTGTCTTCAAGTTTGTGGATTTCGATATATTTGATATTGTAAAGTATTCAACAGAGAAATCTAATCTAAATGTGCCACAACAACCGATACCGATACGCAGAAATATACGCATGGGATATAAATCGTGCGCATCTCACATCGAAAATTATTCGGATGGATTGTGCGGTGCTTCAACTTGTATCTTCGAAAATGCAAACTATGTGCTGTAGTCAACCGTGAAGCGCAGTTTGAAGCAAAGAAACACTATTTTATTCAGCAACCCTTTTTATTCAGACATACAATGGCTCCTGATGAGTAGAACAACGCATATTTAACATACGAGTATAGATGATAATATGTTCGTCGTGCTGTACTAATTCGAAGTGAGGACAGGGAAATGTATACTATATATATGAAAAATAGTACTGCATGAAAGTAAAGAATAAGTAGCACACGATTTCTTAATGGGAATGGGTGGGAAATACAACCACGAGGAACACTCTCAGCTCAATATTGGTTTCGTCTTTTTGTTCCCGGGTGCGCACATACTAGGATGAGCTCCTCATGTGGATTATGCACCTCCTGGTGAACAACAACCGTGTCTCTTCCACTGCTTTCTCGGGATTTTCTCTCTTGCTCAGCTCCCACGCACACGATACAGCTAGCTCTACCAGCAAGGAAGATACGAGATGCTACTTACGCAAAGAATGGAATACACCCAGGTATGGTTTGTGTCTGGGTGTGTTCGAGCAACTACGAGAGTGGGAAGTCTGTGATCTTGCACTACCCTTTGAAGAGAGGAGAATTTGGGAAAATTCAACGCTTTCTTATTCTAAAGACAACCGGTATGTCCATATGAAACGTCGGTGCTGATATTCTTCTCCCTTGAAAGATAGAAGTTCAAAGTTAGAATACTCGCTATTGAAACAACTACTTTACTAATTATCATTTCTGCGTGTGAGAAATAAAACTCTCATTTCTACCGTAGAAATTCTACGTATGAACCACGGAAAGAACGTGCGAAACAATATTATATAAGAGAATAAAAAGATGGGGCATCCCAGTGCAAACAAACAGAGACGAAAGGAAGGGACTACTGTACTAGATCAAAGGAATCGACAAAGCTAATAAACTACAAAACATACGAGTGCCATCGTATAAAAACGGACAGAAAGTGAGACAAGGTGCGCACAAGCGAACGGAGGACTGGAGCTGAGGATTGGAACTGAGGGTTGGGTGATGTGAGAGAGAAGACGAAGAGGAAAGAAGACCTATTATAGCCTAAGACCTCCAACACTCCTTGGCGAAGAAGGCGAAGTCCTCGTCCTTCTGAATCTCGAACGACATGTTGGAGAGGTAGTTGGAGAAGTCAGTCCTGGATAGAAGCGACGTGGAAGAGAGACCTCCAGGCACCAACACACTCAGCATCTCCCCAAGGGCTTCATTGGGCTGGAGGACGCCGTTCTGTGGAAAACATGGGAGTGGAAAGCCATACCCGCGCACAACGAAGGAGACGAGGGTAGGTTGAAACATAATAGGATGGTTAGAAGGAGTGTAGCACAGATATTGAGGGGCAAGGGAAGGGACGAGAAAGAGAAGAGGAGCAACCCAACGTATGACATGGACATCTAGTCACCGGGCGTTGTGTTTGGCACACAACACGGAGTGCGCAAGAAGACACGGAGAATACGTGGCGGTAGCACATAGTAGTACAGTCAAGCACTTACAATCACAGCAGGGACTCTGTCTGGGCGGAAGAGGGAAATGATCGATCCCACGGGATTCTGCTCTCTCAGAGGAAGGCGAGAAACGGTCTGGGGGAGGGGAAGAAGTGAGGAGAAAATGGGAGACGAGGAAGGAAAACGAGAAACAGAGGGATAGAAACGGCAGATGTGAGAGACAATGAGAGGAAGGACGAGAAGCATGGGGCAAAGAAACGTTGGCGAAGAGAATGAGATGAAGAGAAAGAAACACACACACGTACGACAGAATGAAGAATCAATCAAGCAGGGATTCCAGTCGGATTAGTTCATGAGTGTCATGAGGAGACAGAGAGGGACACACAAAACAAAGACCAGCAACGAAGGTGGCGGAGGAAGGTACAAAGAACCATATACACCATTTACATCTCATACACACCTGGTTGATAATAAGTTCCCTATTTTTGTTAATAGAGTCTCCCTTTACAGCAGACAAGAGAGAGAGATAGTCCAGCGAACCTCCGGAAGAGAAGGAGTCTTCGATCTTCTTGAGTGAAGCACCTCCAAGGCGAAGTCCGGACTGGCTTAGTACAACTCCCAGTGCTCCAGTCGGGATCTACGGGACGCAGAAAAGGGGGAGAGGGGCGAGGGGAGGATGAGAGAGATGGGCACAGGGAGGGGAAGAGGGATGAAGAGGAGGGGCGAAGAGGAGCGAAGAGGATGAGCGAAGAGGATGAACGAAGAGGAGGGAAGGGTATTACAGAGGAGGGAAGGAAATTGCAATGAGACGTACATTAGCGAAGGCTGGGGAGAATGCACAAAAATAGAGACGCTACTAACAACCATAGGAATACGAGTGGTGGAGGCAAGTGGGGGTTAAGGGAGAGATAGAGGATGCAAGTATGGGGAGGTCGGAGTTAACATACGAATCCAGAGCTAGACTTGTCGATAAACTTGAAATTGTAGAGGAGGGCAGAGAGGAGAGAAGCAGGGCGTCTCTTGGAGGGTGCGCCGGAGTCGACGATCGAACCAGACGAAGAGTCAATTCCAAGGATCACATCTCTCAACACGACAGACGCAGGGCGAGTGGAGGCTGAGGGAGGGTAAGGCGATGGAGGGGTCATCCGGATACATGAAATAAAGGGGGGAGGGAGAGAGAGGGGGGAGAGAAGGCAGAGAGAGGGGGGAAGGAGCGATTGGGAGAGTTAGAAGGAACAGATAGGAAAAGAGCAATATAGTAGACATGGAGTTACGAGCACATGCGTTCACAGCTAGTAGATGCAAGGGTGGATGCGCATAGAGAGATCAGGCACAACTCAAAGGGAGTGGAGAGGGCGAAGGGGAGCGGAGAGGGTAAAAGGGAGTAGAGGGGGTAAAAGGGAGTAGAGAGGGCGGAAGAGAGTGTAATGCGAAGGAACAGAGGAGGAGGGAGATAGCACGCATAAAGCAGACAAAGGAAGGGAAGTGAAACAGACAATAAAGTACAAGCCAACAGAGGAAATGTAATTAAACCACACGAGGCAATGACAGAAACACGTACTATTGCAGTAGCAGTCGGACGAGTTGGACTGCTCAGCGAAGGAGAAGGGGTCCTTGGAGGGAGAGGAAGAGAGAAAGAAGGAGAAGAAGTGTTGCTTGTCAAAGTTAAAGAGGAAGAAGTCTTGGGGAGTGGTGCCTTCTGCTTCCCTCCTGAGAGCACCTCCTCCTCCTCTGCTCCTGACTTTGTCGGTTAACACTTCGCTCTCCACTCCGTACTTCGACGTGTACCTGCTTCCGTGCACAGACAGAGGCCTGTTCGACAGACAATGCAGCAACACAACTTCCTCGTCTGCCCTCACTGCACCTCCATCGAGGCTGAATCTCTTGGAGGGATCAGCGGGGACTATCCTCCACACAGACCCTGAGTCAGGGAAGGGGAGAAGAAGGTGGGGAACGTCGTTGTGGGAGAAGGGCCTACGAAGTGAAGCAATCGACGTGGAAGAACGAAGAGGAGACGGATGAAGCGGAAGAAAAGGGAAGGGATGCGGGGGGTGCAAAGGAGGAATGATCGAGTAAGAGTTATAAGATTGAGAGATGAGTAGCAAGTCAGGACAGAAGAGGGGCGGCAGAAACAACAACATATGCGAAGGAAAAAGGAAGTGCGAGAGAGACTCCCGGAAAGAAGGCAACAACAGATAGAACCATCCGGTACTTACCCTGAATAATCTTGGGTTTCGAGGTGATCGAAGCGCCAGAGTCGGAAGAAAGGAAGTAAGGGACAGACTCAACGCTTCCATCCTTTGCCACGAACTCTGTTTCCAAGGAGGGGTGTGTGTACAAATACACGGCGTCTCCATACCTGATCACTCCATCTCCCTCCTTCTCTCCGTGGATCAGCAGCGTGTTCCGCGCCTTGGGCGAGAGGAACAGAGACGAGCAAGACGAGGGGAGGGAGGGGTTGTCGGCCTCTGAAATCCTCTTCTTGATGATTTTAGACGAGGTGGGGGAGGCGGCGGTGGCAGAGAAAGAGTACGGGAGCTTATTTACAGATACAGTTCCTGAAGTGAACAGGGACACCAGCATCACCGCACTTCCGTTACGCAGGATCTTATCAGGATAGTAGGAAAGAGATGTCTGGAGAGAAGAACAGCACCGTATCATACGCATTATGAGCAAACATCCCAAAACATTAGTCGAATTAGGGAAGCGAACAGATACGAGGCATGCAATGAGAACGATACTTACTTACGTCCGTCAATGCATCATCTTTGGGAGCGTTAGCATTCATTCCTCTCCTACGCATGTACTCCTTGAACCTCGTTTCATAGTTGTCTCTATCTTCTCTCCAGTTTCCCACCAACGTTTTAAAGTTGTAGTGAGTAGTAATACTGTCATGAGCTGCAGCCTCCATGATCAGAGCTATCTAAAATAAACACATTAAAGAAAATGTATACGCAAGGTTAACGACTGATGATTTCCAACAAACATATTTATTCGCCTGCACATTCTAATAAAATTCTTATTATAAGATACTGCCAACAGTAAAATCAGCAGTTTTACTATTGTCGCAAGGAACAGCGGTTTTTTTTTTTTTTTGACTGGAGACATTGAACTGAGATATTATATATCCTTTATTTTCTTTCTTAGCACTCAGAGCTCCATTCAGGCATCAATTGGGTTCTCCTTTAGATACGCCTACGATCTACAAACTAATCTGCGCTTTATCATTATCTTTCCTTAAATTGGATTTGATGCTGTCGTCCAAGAGTGTGGGGCACACAACTGCCATTGAACGTTCTAGTATTACAACCTGCGTTTACCCGTCAAACGATAGTTTGTGCATATATCTATATACATCTGGTTTCTCATATCTTTGGATTGCATATAATGCGGTTAATATATTTCTATTACTTGTAGTCTAAATGGAATGTTCTTCATTTGGAGGCTCCAAATTGGATAGAATAAATGCATGAGGTGTCCTTGGTGTTTCTCATCAAGGTGCGGTAGTAAATACCGTGTGTATGGAGCATGTGACATATATGCATAAGGTGAATGGCAAGTAAAAAATGTGTGGGTACACCGTTGAGTTCGACGACAAAAGTTAATAGGAGGCGTAGGAATGTGCGTACACCACAGCCGTGGCAGATTGATGAGAATAAAAAGAGAGAAAGAAAATGAAGGGGAAATGTGTCCATCTAAGTGTTGATATGCTTCACTCGCTAGTTCCGTTGTTACCATTAGGTCTGTCGCAGAGAGAGCGCTCTTTCGCAGAGAGCCCGTTCTTGTTGGTGGAATGACCTTGATAACTCGGTCCCAGGCTATCCTTCTTCTCGACTGCCTCCTTTCCGTGGGCAGTGACCTGCAGGGGGGGATTGGGGTGGTAGAGAAGCCGAAGTCCTTAGTAACTGACAGGAAGTTGAGTTCATGGGCGTCAAAAGCGTCCTTAAGGGAGAGTGTTTAGCGTATCCTTGAATGAAGCACTTGTTCGCTAATCGTTTGGACTTGAGGGATAAGCACACGTAGTTCTGTACGACGAGGTCTTTGGACTGACTCCGGGCCTTGGAGATGTTTTCCTTTGGGAAGTAGAACTCGTTTAGGGGGCCTCGGCATCATTGAGATGGCAGAGGAAGCTAAATCCCCACTCCTCGAAAATGAGAGTCTTTTCCTTGATACCGAGGAGTCCCTTAGTCTCTGGTAGTATGCTGCTCTTTGAAGATGTACTCCTTGGGATCGAACTGGATGATCCAGTTGGCGCATGAGATGTCGAAGAAATGATTCCAGGAGATTTGTTCAAGGTATTTGTTCAAGATGTTTTTCTAGCATCTCAGTGAAATATGGACTCAGTGAAATATGTATACGCCTTTACTAAGTAACCAAATAAACGAACTAAATTAAAACGAGTAAAGATGAATATGATCAATAACACTTGAAGAGAAATGTAGACGGATAAGGAAATAAATAAGTGAAAGATGGAATATCTGCACATAACACATTCACGCTTGTCAATACTTTCCCGCGAAGCATGACTCATTTCAAATAGTAAAAAAAAATAATGCTAAACAGCACACAATATATATGTATCTACAATCTACAGAGAAAGGGATAGAAAAGAGAGTTGTGTTGTGCAAACAGACAATCAGGTGAGGTATGCGCATTAAGAAAAGAAGCAGGGGAAAACGAAAGAGGGAATGTAGGAACAACAAATATGAACAAACAGAGCATGAGCAGAAGTATTAGGCCGAGTCGTATTCAGAAGAGAATATAACTAGCTCTGATTTAACTGACTCATACACGTCCCGATGCTCATCGTAACAAAGGCGTCAGACGTATCGCATGGCCCTGTGTTTGCACGCAACTGAACGAAGCAAGCAAACACACTTGGAACAAAACGACTACAAACGGCACTATTTGATGTCCCCAACCCCACACTATCGCTAACCCCGACTCCTAATGGGTTTCTTTTTTCGCACCCTTTCCTCTGGGCATCTGTGCGCTCACGATCACACCCCTTTCCCCATTCTCTTAGTCGAGGCGCCAGTGCTCTCGCTCAACCTTAGGCGGACGAGACCTTGAACTGGAAGTAAGGGTAGGCGATGGCGGCGAAGGAGGCGAAGATGACGAGGACCCACTGGAAAGTGTGGTCGGCGGAGATGCTGTCGAAGATGTCAGAAGGGATGATGCGCATGCGGGGGAAAGAAGTAGACTGGACAACTCCGGTGGGAGCATCCTCGGAGTCAGAGGTCTTGTACTGCACGAAGGCACGGAATCCTGAGAGAGAGCAAGAAATAGAGCGACAGCGGGAGAGGTAGGTGGGGAGGTAGAAGGTGATGTAGGGTGGGTGATAGAAGAGGGAATGGGGAGGAGAGAGGGAGTGGGGAAGAGGGGTGGATATTTAAGAGATGAACAAAAACCGTAGTAGAAATGTGGGGGGCAGGTATTGTATTCGATTGTTAGATGTGGGAATGTGTGTGTGTGTTTGTGGGTGGGGGGAGGGGGAGGTGAGATAAATAGATGGAGGCATTGGAGGACAAAGGCAAAGGAAATGGAAGTGCGAGAGTACGGAAGCAAAATAAACTCAACATTAGATCGACAAATCAGATCTCAAAAAAGAAGTACATACCCTCGAGCTCTCCCTCAACCTTGGGGGAGGCAAGGAAAGAGTGCTTGGCGAAAGCTCCAGGAGCAATGACGGGGAAGGTCTCCTGCAATTGTTCGAATGGATGGAGCAGGGGACAGCAGTGTACAAAAGAGATTAATCATTTGCAAGCACAATAAAATATAAAGTCGTTTTAATAAAGAGTGAGAAATGCGAAGCATACGTGCGACAAGCAGTTGTATCTATCATATATGAGCAAGAAAATGAATATAAAAGATAGAATGATTAGATGTACCTCAATGGTTCCAGAGATCTCGAAGTACTCAGCAGGCCACTTGTCGACAACAAGAACGTTGTAAACGGGCTCAGATCCCTGGTTGTAAACGTCAATAGTGACGTTGAAGAAGTGGTTAGGGGCGTACAATCCAGGGACAGTGGAAGTGACGTCCTTGCGCACAAGCAAAGCTGCGTTGGAAGCGACAGCAAGGATAAGGGCGACAACAATCAACAAAGCGGACTGCGGAAGATGATTACGAAAATAAACAGTGAAGGTTAGTTTTTAAATTGCGTATCGGTATGGAAATGAATACATACGTGCACATTGGTTAGTAATATATAAAGAAACAAGAGTAAGACCTACCTTCATTTTCCAAAACGACGAAAAGGAATATTACTTTTCTTCTGTACAAGAAATTGATGGCATCTCTAATTGCATGTGCATTGTCGTTTCCAATAATTTCGTTTTTACAACAAACGGTTGTTAACGCTCATATTGTTTTATACATGTATTAAATATGGCAAGTTTACGCTGAACCATTTAGTCTTGTGTTTTCATTTTGTATGTTTTGGAAGTTTTTGTACGAAACACAGTCGTTCTTGCATGTTTTGCTTCTTTTGATTGTATGTGGAAATGTGAATGATTATCTTAAAGAACTTTTTTTATTTTGTTTAACTCGCAAATGTATTTGAATGAGTTGTCAGTCTTATACATAATTGCATATTACGAATTACGTATACTCTATTTATAAGCATTTCTGGGCCTATGAATCAAAGAACTAAGCAAAATACTTTTTAAAAAATTAAAAAAAAAAAAAAAAAAAACCTGATGGGAAGGAGTGTTTGTTGATGGTATTACGTATAGTACGTAGATGTGTGAGCCAGAAGAAAGTCAAGCACGATATTAGCACATGTGTGTAGGCATAGGCCAGTCCAAGTAGTAAATGTGCAAAACAAAGGGAGAAAAAGGATACGCAGGCAAACAAAAGTGAATATTTTAAATGTCTACAAAGCTTGTGTTCTCTTTAGCAGCATTGCTCATGCGAAATGCATAGTAATGCTTGGCGTTATTTTCGTAAGGTAGGGTGGAATAAAGATATCTGTATTAACTAGATTGTTAAGCTGTATAAAGCTATACTCGAGAGAATACGGAACCTCCTGTGAAGGTGGGATATACCAACGATGAAAGGAAACTAGCGGGGGGCAAACCGGAGAAACAGTAGTGTGTAAAACAAACAACTATCAAGGAAATGAAAGGAAATGAAAGAAAACGAAGTGCGCGTGCTGCGCAATCAATCTGCAATAAATAGGTTAGGCGAACAACAAACATCATTGTTGTGCGATAGCACTAGCTCTGCAATGATATAAATGAATAAATATATAGAGTATGTAGATATCTATCTTGCATGGAAACAAATCGCTCACGTAGATACAGTGATTCACAGAAATAAATATTGGGATTTGAAATGAGCAAGAACAAAAGGAAAAAAGAGAAGCGAAAGCTAGGAATAATAGCTGAAGGAAAATTAAGCACGGTAAATATGTAAAAACAAAACAAAGATAGGGTGCGAAGCGGGAGTAACAGCACGCACAGAGACGCAAAAAGAACTCAAGTGCGCAAGCTCATAGAATGAGCACAGTAAATAGCGGGGGTATATGGGATACTGGTATTCCGCGCTGCAAACTAGAGAAGCAGATATGTCATAAAAACAATCCGAATCTCAAGCAGGGCCGCAAGGGTGTATCAGCGAAGAGGGTCTGTCTACTGTAGGACAATTACTCAGTGCGCTGCTTTTTGTGCCTGCTGTCGCGCTCATCGACGAGGCGTTGTCTCCAAGTGTTGGCGTCGGCGATAACGACAGACTCACTGATAGTTGTAAGCTTCTTGGATTGGAGAACGCGGCGTCCTCCAACCCACACATCGGTCACATTGTCTCTGGAAGAAGAGTAGACGATCTGAGAGACAACAGAGAAGATAGGCTGGAGCTCAATTGCTCCCATGTCAAGTGCGCAGAGGTCAGCGAACTTGCCCTTCTCGAGGGATCCAGTAACGTCGGCCAACCCACAGAGCTTAGCTCCGTTGAGGGTAGCCATACGGAGGGCAGTGATTGCGTTAACAGCCTCGGCATCGTTGCTGACAGCCTTGGCGAGGACGGCAGCGATCTTCATCTCTCCGAGCATGTCGAGGCTGTTGTTGGAGGCGGTGGAGTCCGTTCCGAGACCCACGTTCACTCCAGCCTTGACGAGCTGCTCAACGGGGGAAAATCCGGAGGCGAGCTTGAGGTTCGAGTTAGGGCAGTGCACAACGTGGACCTTACGGTTGGCGAGGAGGGTGATATCTTCGTCAGTGAGCTGGGTCATGTGCACGGCGATCACACGCTCGTCGAGGAGGCCGAGGCGCTCCAGGTTGTTGAGGGGAGATCCCTTAAAAGAAGAGCGGTGGCAAGAGGGAGAGGTGGTGTCTCCGGCGATGCTGTCGCGGACCTCGCTTTCCTGTTCGTGGAGGTGGATGTGGAACTGAGTGTTGTGCTCGTCGGCAAACTTGCGGCAACGAACGAGGTTATCGTCGCTGACGGTGTAGGGAGCGTGAGGGGCAACCGAAACGTTGACGAGCTGGCTATCCTTGTACTTGGCGATGAGCTCATCTCCGCGGGTGAAGAAGTCGTCAGCGGTGCTGGCGTAGGTTCCAACAGGGAAGTCAATCACGGGGAATCCGAGCACAGCGCGAATTCCAGCCTTCTCGGCAACTTCGGCGGTGGAATTCTCGAAGTAGTACATGTCGTTGAAGCACGTGGTTCCAGAACGGAACATCTCGGCAACGGCAAGCTCAGATCCCACACGAACGAACTCAGGGGACATGAACTTTCCCTCAGCGGGCCAGATATCATCCTGGAGCCATTGGGTGAGCTTCTTGTCATCGCTGTATCCTCTGAGCAGAGTCATTCCAACGTGGGTGTGGGAGTTCACGAACCCAGGGTGTACTGCGTGAGAAGTAGAGAGGTCTACAACCTTCTTCGCGGAGTAGGTAGCCACAGCCTCTTCGGTGGGGAGGATGTCAACGATCTTTCCGTCGGTAATGACGATGGAGTGGTGTTCAAGCACCTCATCGTTGTGCACGGGAACCACCCAACGAGCCTTGACCAACTCGTCCACGGAGACCTTCTCCGCGTCCAAATCCTCCTTCCTCTCGGACACTCCGTTCCTTCCAGGGGCCAGGTCAGAGATCAGGGAGCTCACGACGGTCTCCATAGTGCGGAGATTCTTAGCCACTCCGTCGTGGAACTCATCAGCGGAGAGCTCCTTTGCGTTCACTCCGTTAGCGTAGTTGTCGATCATGCACACGGCGGCGTAAGGGATCTTCAGCTCCTGAGCCAGCACAGCCTCGTGCGCTCCAGTCATTCCAACCACATCGCTCACTCCAGCGAACAAACGGATCTCAGCTGCGGTCTCGAAGCGAGGTCCAGTGGTCTGCACGTACACAGCCTGGTCAACAGGGTTGAAGTTTGCCTTACGAAGGCTGTCCAAGATTTCCTGGCGGAAAGGCTTGTCAAAAGAAGGGACCATATGAGCACGGGCATCATCGAAAAAGGTGATCATCTCAAGGGACAAGAAGTCGTCGGGGACGACCAGAGTTCCAATCTTCAAAACAGCCTTCATAGATCCAGTAGAGTTGAAGGCAAGAATGCGGGCAACGTTGATATCCTTCAAAGCAGTGATGATCGCCTTCTTGTTGATCAAGTGAGGGGGTGTACTCCACATCAGGGTCAGCAGCATGGCGCTGGATGAAAATAACTCCGTCGGCCTCGTTCACATACAGCACCACCTTTCCATAAGCGTTAGAAACAACACGCTTCTCAAAACCTCCGGAAGTAAAGTACCCACTCTTAAGGAATGAGGAACCACCGATAATTCCCAAATATCCTGTGCTCATGGCTGGGGTTGTAAGTAAAATTATCCAGCAGGCGTGTATTAAATGTAGTGCAAAAAAAATTACATTAGTGGGTACAAATATGCTTGGGAGGAAAAAAGGACATGAAAAATCGAGTTGGGAGGAGTTTTATAAAGTAAAAAATGGAATTGTATTATAGTTCAGATGAATAATATAGAATGTTTTGTGGTAGTGGTATTGAATGTATTCATAAATGCGAAAATAAATGGAAATTCCATGTTTTTCAATAGCCTTGTGTTTGCTCTTCTCCACAATCAACAATTCATAACTATATAGAATACATAAAAATCCTCCAGTGCTACGAAGACAGATGACGACACTTTATTCCTGCTATGCCGTACAGAGTAAACGGTGGTGTGTACAACGTTGTAGATAATTTCTAGTACGAAAGGCAGTTCTTATGATGATTCACTGTTTTAGGTATTTTGTTTGATGTTTTGTATGCCGAACTTCGGAAACAAAATGTCTCACTAATGTGTTCCTGCAGCAAAACTAGGCAGAGTGAGATTGTATGTAGCATATATGTTGTATTGGCACGTAAATGTATATGTGAGTATGTACGCTGTTCATATAAAACGCCTCGAAGTAAAATGTTTCTCGTAAAATTCACATCTTATTTTTGCTGCAATCAAAACTCTTGAAATTGTGTGAATGTCAGCTCTTCAGACATAATGCTTGGTCCTAGTGCATGCCTGGATCCTAGTCTATATGATGTGCAAATAGGCTGTGCATTAGGCATGAAGAATAGTTATCCTGAATAGTATCAGAATTGAGTCTTGTAAAGAAAAAAAAACAAGTATTTTTATTTTTGTCTGTGCATGAGCACACTGGTGTGCCTCACGAATAAGGAGTAAGCGCAATAGTGCGTTGACAGTGAATGAACCATTAAGAGGGGAGGAAGAGTAATTCGTAATAAATGTACTTCTCTGAGGTGTTTGCTCTTTTGCTTGTACTAGCTCTTATGTTTAACAATCAGCTAGTAGCAATACAAAATGTAAACCGTTTGGATGCCTGAATATAACGCATTATAGTAAGCAACTTGCAGTTGCCGTATGTTGAATTGTTATTTGACCGTACTTTCTTCTACTTGTTTTCTGCGATATCCCTACTTTTTGAAGACAAAGTTTGTGCTTGCACTTTCTGTCGTCGTGATCTTTAAAGTAACGTTTTACGGGGATGAATATGCAGACTATACAACAGTGTGAATGTTATATCATTAGTTTTAGGGATTGGAATCTATGTGGCGTCTGCTAGTTAGTGTGTTAGTATTATTTTTTCTCTTTTTGTATATGTTCAAATCACGTTCAGATGCAATATTCATCTTAAGAGAGTGTTTGGGATTGTATTTTTGGAATGTTTTCTAACGAGCTAATAATATTTGTTGTCCGTTTTAGTATATTTTTTTTTCATATAGATGTTACTTGAAGGTCACAGCACTTTGTCAAGAGAAATACTTAGGTTCTTAAATAAGACGCGTTGGCCAATTATATATTGCTTTCTTCTTTTTCTTTGTTGTCTCAACGTAGTCATATTTCTATCTACCCAGTCTGTGCAACTCGGAGGCAGTCATTCCACATCAGTGCTTCGGCCAATATCAGGATCATATGAAGGCCCTTTCTTCACAGCCCACAATACAATAAACGCGACGACTCTGTTGGACTCCAAATTCCTTCGTGTCCAACAGCACACAGTTAAGTTCGGAGACCAGATCATAACGGACTGGTTGTGGGTTGACGAGCACAGCACAGTCAGCACCGTCATTCACCTCGCAGAACCCGAGGACCCTAAGAGGCCCTTCTTGGTTATGCGACTGAAGAAGTACGCCTTAGGCTACAGTGAGCTCCCCGAGAACGAGACTTACTCCCTCGCTCCCATTGGAGGGTACGTGGAGTCGGGCGAAGACGATGAGGTGGCCGCAAAGAGGGAATTGCTTGAGGAGGTTGGGTTAGAGAGTAACTCTTGGGTGAAGTTTGGTCGCCTGCGTGTCAATGCGAACAAAGGGATGGGGCATGTAATTAGCTTCCTCGCCCTCAACTGCACCAAGAGCGAGGATTTCAAGGAGTCAGGTAAGTAGCTATGGAGGCTGCATATGTCGTATACCCCGTGTGTATAGAAATAAGTTTGAATCTTGTGGATGGAATGTTCTTCTAACTCCTGTGTTGGCGTGTATCGTTTTTGTCGTTGTTCGTTTTTATTTGCGTCTCTACAGATGATTTGGAAGAACATGAATTCGTGTACATGTCCTTCCAGGACCTGCAAGACAACCTAGAGCAGTTTAAAGAAGTCAAATGGAATTATGCCATAACACGCACTATTATGTACATTCTTCAGAACAAATCCTTGTTTAAGTCCCTTTTTTAAGTCCTCGTGGAGTTTTGTTGGCTTATCAACTGTACATGTAAACATCTGTTTTATTTACGCCCTATTCCCGTTGGCTGTGTCTAGTATTTATTTATTATTCGAGTGTGACATGGTATATACATCTATTAACCCTCATTCTGTCAAGTAAACATCGTTGTAGTAGCGCTCTTGTTGTGCTTTCTTGCTGTACTGTTTTACACGCTCCTTTCACTTTCATGTCCTTATATAGCTCTCTATGCTGCAATGTTGATTGAAATACGTAATCTGCGTTATATTGTGGTGAAATAAATCATGATATAACGCACAAAGCGTGTGATTGTAAAAGAATAAACCCTCAACGATTAATAGGATTGCGTTAACCGTATGTTTTGGCGGAACGGATTTTAAGAGACGCGT
The DNA here is from genome assembly GCA_035043665.1 of Drosophila quasianomalipes. NCBI lineage: Eukaryota > Metazoa > Arthropoda > Insecta > Diptera > Drosophilidae > Drosophila > Drosophila quasianomalipes. The sequence goes on along the minus strand of JAWNMU010000158.1, from coordinate 110,071 downwards.
GTGTGCATTCATAATTCCACACAGAGGAATTTCCCTGCACTGTTTTTGGTTGTGCGCACTTTGTCTCCATTTTATGTTGTATATCGACGATATATATTGAAAAGAAAATTCTTATTTTGTGCGCTGTCATGTGAACGCATGATCCCTTCTCGATTAAATTTTGTTTGTGTATTTGTTTTTTTCGCTCTTCTGTCTTGTCTAATCCTAACTTCGGAAAGTTGCATAGCACTATACCTACTCAAACGGTGGTTCTACCTCCTCGTATATGTGTTAATTGCAATACGTATATGTGCTCATTTGGGTGGTTAATAGTTTCTTGTGTGTTTCAGTTTTGCATATCATATAGTGCAAAGAAGGCTCGCATACAATTGCTTACATAATTGCTCGCAACCTCTTCAAGTTTTCATGTGGTTGTTTATTTTATGTGTATAGACAAGTGTTGCCCAATCAATCATGTATACTGGTGTATGCTGCTTTGAATGATTAAATTAACATTACTTTGTCATCTACATACCCTTCAGAAACACAAACATGCCTTCTCTGCTCACGTCTTCTGACGGTAATGCTTTGAAGAAGTTGCAAGCCCACCTCGTTCAAGAAACAGACGTGCGTTTCAGAAGTGACGAAGAAATTGTTGCATACGAAGAAAACAGGTACTTGAAAAAAACATTAATATTTTATAGTGTGAATAGTTTTTGTCTGCAGGTGTATTAATTTTCTAGCTTCCGTCCGGTGTTCATTCATAATCCAGTCTAATGAATTCTTGTGTCAATGACTGCGCATGGGTTCTAGTGGACTGAAGCTGATTGGGATTCTGAAGACAGGCATAGAGTGTATCTTCGTGACGAAGTACAGAATCGTAAAGGTGGAGAAGGGGAAGTTGGATGAGGACATCTGGATTCCTTTCCTCAACTCGATGTCTATTTTGGATAACAGGCCTCTCAAGTAAGAGTAATATCTTCATTCTCAGCCACTATACATTTCCCACTTGACTCTTGCTCCCTTTCTATCTTCTCTTCGTGTCTTCCTCCCGCCTCTCCTCTCCCTCCTTTTTCTTTCCCTTCCTCTCTTGTTCTCTAATATCCTCTCCTCTCCTCCCTTTCCAACCGCTATCTCCCTTCCCCCTCTTTTCCCTGTTTCTCCCTTTCCTCTTGTCCATCCCTTTTCTCCCTTTGCTTATGTTCCTTCTTTTCCATCTCCCTCCTCCTTCCTCCCTCCTACTCTCCAGATGGTCCAAGTTAGTGTACGAGCTGAAAGACGGTACCCGCCATACGATGTCAATCTGGAACTACGACTCGGCAGAGTTACTGTTAGGGATCATCAACAAGTACAAGCGCTTCCTTCTCTCTAGGCCCTACATCTCCCCTGACTTGGTGTTTGAGGGCCCAGCATACGAAATGAGCCTAGGGCATGTGTATCTTATACTGTACAAGCATAAGCTAGCCATATATCTCCACCCTTCCTCTGCACAGAAGCTGAAGACCGCTGCGTCATCGGATGCTGTCTCCCTTACTCCTTCCAACTCCCTCGTGCCGCCTTCCACCCCCTGCCCCTTCCCCTCCTCCTTCCCCTCGTCCAGAGACTCCGAGATCTTCAGTATTCCTGTCAGAGGAGGAGTTCCCCTTACCTCTGATGGATACAGCCTCCTTACCCAATCCTCTGAAACGAACAACTCCCTCTTCCTCCTCTTTGCTGCGTGCTCTTTCTTCTCCTTCACCTTCAACGTTGAGTCTCCCCAGTGCCTTCGTGCTTGGACTCATGCCTTCTCCACTGTCTCTTCGTCTCTTTTGCAGAACATCCCCCTCTCCCTCACCCACCCCGACATCCCCCCTGTCTCCCTCCCCTCATCAAAAAGGCTAGGATCGAGGTTTTGAGGACGAAGGAGGCTCCTGCGGTGAGAAAGAAAGATGAGGAGTATGATGAGGCACAGTACGACGATAAGGACTACCCCGTGAAGTACGGTGCGTGGGACGATGTCCCAGCAGAAGAAGGAGAGGGAGCAGCCGCGTACATGTTCGACAAGCAGGACGGGGGGATGGCAGCGGAGGCTCCTAAGAACAATAGCTTCTCTGGGTTGGGAATCAAGAGGGATATGTCAGATGCGTTTTCGCTCTCTTCTTCCAGGATAGCTTATGGCATTGACGAAGAAGAGGACGTAAAGACATTCATCCAGAGGAAAAGTTCGCCTGCTCCTCCTCCTCCCCCCTCGCTACGACACTCTCTACGGAGGATCTAACTCCAAGTATGAGAGCTTGTGAGGCTAGAGATGTGAGTGCTTGAGTACGGCATTCAGAATGTGTGATGCGTCATTCAACTGCGCTTAGTGAGGCAATGTTCATCTGCGTAGGTTGTAATTGTCTCTACCACTGCCCACTTTCTTATGTCTCTCTTCCCGTCGTCTTTGACCTTCTTTTGTTTTTTTTTTCTTCTCTTGATGATAAGTTCTTTTCTCTCCCTCGTGTTGTACGCAAAAGAGAAGTGGTTCATGACATCATATGTCTTTTCATTTGGTCATTCGTACGCACTCTCTTTATTTGGTTGGTTAATGCTTGCATCGTGTATACCGTACTTGTTATATTTTCTATCTTTGGATGTGTGTCATTGTTGTTTTTATTTTTGTTTTTGTTTTTGTTTTTTGACGATTCACCTTCCTCTACCCTTGATTAGCTCATCATCGTATCAGTATATATTATTTTCTTCCTCGTTGATATATACCTTTCGATGTGTAAGTATGTTTATATCTGCAGTAGTCTTTTTTTTCTTTGTAAGAATATTTGTGTCCAAAAAACTGCATCTTGTGATGTCATCGTATTCCTTGGCCTCCATCTAGCAAAGAAAGCTCATGCAACGCAAAAGCAAAAGCGACAAAAATCCATAATAATCGTGTTTTCTTTTAGAAAATGAGTGTATTATAGCAGTTTCATTCAAACTTTCATTTGAATGTTATGTTTGGGTTTTTTTTCTTCAGAGCTTGATGAGTTACAGACAATAAAAACCATTTTTTGTTGGGGACTGGATTTCTAGATTTTTGTGGTGCAGCTGAAAAATGTAAGAAGAACGGTTTTTATAAGATAACTCATTTCTTGTTCGGTCGTTTTTTTACTGCAGCGTCAATTCGAATACAAAGTTGTGGTTGGTTTTGTATTGTGTAGCTGGACTGTGATATAGCTCGAGATCGATTGGTAATTGATAGCTGTAAACATTGGAGTCAAACGACTACTTTTAGAGTTACTTTTAGGTGAGCATAAGCCACTGCGTGTTCGTATATTGTAGTTCTATCCAAGCAATAGAACAGCGCGGTCCCTTTCTATATATAAGAGTTTATTGGCCTCGAACATTTTGACAAAAACTCTGAGTGGTTATTTGCATAAAAGTTTAACTAGCTCTAGTTGAGTTATGTTTCCGAACGTGGACGTAGCGTATGTGTTATGGGTTATTTTTATAAACATTGGAGCTCCTGTCCTGTTCATCTCATTCTTTATCAACAAACCCTTGATCAGGGCGGCCGCGATTAGCATAGCTAGATCGACGTTGATTATATTGTCGGAATTGTTTAGAATCTTGTACAACGTGCGTTCGGCAAGTGATGAAGAAGATGGAATGTATGACATCAGTATCGATGATGACGCTATCACCCGCCACTACATGACAATTCTATCGCACGGGTCAGAATTCATCAAATTCGGTCGCTTCGGAAAGGTACGTATTGATATAACAGTGTTTAAGTAATGTTTGCTCTTGCCTACTTGTAGACTGAATAGAAAGAGAAGAAAAAATCAATCAAAACAAAATCTAACCGTCTGCTCCTCTTCACTTCACCTCTCTCTTTCCCTCCTTGCTTGCCTGCCCCTCCTTCTTCGCATCCTCCTTTTGCGGTGTACTTCATTACATTAATGCAGCCTCACGTTCGTTTCGTCCGTTTGCGCGGGTTGGAGCTGGACTGGAACTCCGACCGCGTTCATATCTCTGAGATCATGAGCGTGGAGAGCATGAAGCAAACAAAGGTGCTGAAACAGAAGAACAACAGGTCAGCCGACCTCTCCCTGTGCCTCTCATCTCTACCATGGATAGAACTATCGACCTGCAAGCTCAATCTATCATTCAAAGGGTAACTCACACTCCTTTGCCTCTCTCCTCGCCCATGCGCATGCGTTTAGTGGCATTTAGTCATGTGTGCGTGCATGTCTATGTTTATAACTACTTATATATATATATATATGCGTGTGTGTGTGTGTGTGTGTGTGTGTGTGTGTGTGTGTGTGTGTGTGTGTGTGTGTGTGTGTGTGTGTGTACTTAAATGTGTGTTTATATATGTGTGTATGTATGTGTGTGTGTATGTGTACGTGATCAGGATGCCTGGGTAAAAGGACTTAGTTTATTGATTGAAAAAAGCGATGCGTTGGCATCAGAGTACGAAGAGAGGGAAAGGGAAAGGGAAAGAGAACGGGAACGGAGGAAGGAAAGGGAAAGAGAAAGGGAAAGGGAAAGGGAAAGGGAAAGGGAAAGGGAAGGCAAAGAAGAACGAGAAGAAAAGGAGAAGGAGAGAGAGGGTGAAGGAGAGAGAGATAGAGAAAGGGACAAAGAGAAGGAGAAAGAGAAAGAAAGAGGAGTCGGCGGAGGTGGATCCGTGTTCTCCACCTCTCTCTCCGCTCACTTTAAAGCCCTCTTCACGCCCTCTTCCTCCTCCTCCTCCTCTTCCTTCTCTTCCTTCTCCCCCTCCTCCTCCTCTTCCTCTTCTTCGCCTTCTTCTTCCTCCTCCTTGCTCCCGCTCCCCCTTTCACTTTTGGGGAAGAAAATATCTTCTTTCAGTTTAGTGAAAGACATCCAAACAAAAATCAAAGAAGCTGTGGGGGAGAGGGAGAGGGAAAGGAGGAAGGAAAGGGAGAAGGAAAGGAGAGGGACAGGGAGAGGGACAGGAGAGGGACAGGGAGAGGGGAAAGAAAGGAAAGAGAGAGGGAGAAAGAGAGAGGAGAAGGAGAAGGGAGAAGGAGAGGAGGGAGAAAGAGAAAAGGGAGAGAGAACGGGCTACGCCAGTCTGCTCTATCACTCAAGCTGATAGCTCTACTCTTCTTCCCCCTTCTCTATGTACCGACTCCTCCTCCCCCCTTCCCTCCCTTTTCCTCTTCCCTCTCCCTCTCAATCCCCTTCCCTCTTTCCTTCTCTCCTCTCTTCCAGACCTCCCTCTCCCTCTCCTAGCAATCTTGCTTCTTCTTTCTTCCTCTCCCCTCCCCCCCTCCTCCTCCTCCTCCTCCTCTCCTCTCTCCCTCTCCCTCTCCCTCTCCCCTCTCACTCCCTGCCCCCCTTCTGTTTCTCCCTCTATCTCCCCCTCATCGTCCCGAAATGTCCTCACCCCCGCGCCTCTCTTCCCTTCTCCCTTCCCCTTCCCCTTCCCCTTCCCCTTCTCCTTCAACACACACACACTCTCCCTCTCTCTCTCCTTCTTCCTCCCACCTCTTCCTCCCCCTCTTCCTCTCCCCTTCACTCTCGCCCTCCCTCTCCTTCCCCTTCTCCCTCCCTCCCCCCTCTCCCTCTCATCTCCCGTCTCGTTCCCTTTCCCCTCCCCCTTCCCTTTCGCCCTCCTCTTTATCTTCTTCCTCGTCTTCCTCCTCTGTCTCTTCCTCCTCTATCTCTTCTTTCCCGGTTCGAAGTCAAACCTCAAATTGAGAATATCTAGAGCTGATAAAATCTAAAAATCTTGACGGACAGTGGGATCAATACGTAGCACAACCTGTTGCACACCACGCTCATTCGTATCCGCCTCTCTCCTCTCTCCCTCTGACTCTTCCTCTGCGTCCTCCTCTCTCTCCCTAGTCTCCTCTCCTTCAAACTACTCCTCCTCCTCCTCCTCATCCGCATCGCCTTATTCCTATTCTCTCTCTTCCCCTCCCTATCTTGTTTTCTTTCTTCTGGCCGAACCGAAGAAGAAGGAGAGAAGGAGGAGGAAGGGAGGGATCAAGAGAAAAAAGAAGAGGAGGAGGAGGAGGAGGAGGAGGAGGAGGGGGAGGAGGAGGAGGAGGAAGAGGATGAGGAAGAAGGTGACGAGGAAGACAGAAGGGAAGGTGGAGAAGGAGAAATAGAAGGGGAAGGAAAGTGGAAGGGGAAGGAGAGGAAGAAAGAGAAGGAGGAGGAGAAGGAAAGGAACGAGATGAAGAGGGAGAAGAGGCAGGGAGAGGGGAGGCAGAGAGAGAGAGGCATGGGATAATGTCGGAAATCGAGAGAGAAGAGGGAGTGGAACAGGTGCTGAAGAAGATGGGTGAGTCCGCATATACCTCTCCTCTCTCCCTCTGCCCTCCCCGCCTCCTCCCCCTCGTCCTTTCCTTTGGAATGTCGTCTTGAGTGAAGTCGGAGGCAAAGAGCGGGGAGAGGGAGGGGAAGGGAGAGGGGAAGGGAAGGGAAAGAGAGGTTGAAGGACGCAACCAGAAGAGAAAGCGGAGAAAGCAGAGGAGGAGGAAGGGGCGCAAAGGGAAGAGGAAAAGGCTGAACTGGGAAGATCAAAGATATCGATGAGGCTCCCCTCCCTTCCCATTCTCCCTTCCCCTTCCCCTACCCCCTCCTTTTCCTCTTCCCTCCCCTTTCCTCTTCTCTTCTTTCCCCTCTCTCATTTATGCATCCCCCTTCCCCTCTCCCTCTTTTCTCTCTCTCCCCCTCTCTTTCCCCTCTCTCTCCCCCTACTTCTCATACGTCCTCCTCCACCTCTTATTCCCCTTCCTCTCCCTCTCTCTACCTTCTTCTTTCTCTTTCGATTCAAAACTCAAAAGAGACGAGTTTTATTCTCAATTTGAAGTGTTCGTTCGCTCTCTTTGTTCGTCATCTTCCTCCTCTTTCGTTCCTTCCCTCCTTCCTCCCCCTCTGCTCCTCTCTTTCCCTCTTCTTTATGGACCAACCTTGTCTCTTCTCACTTCCTCCGTCCCTCCTCTGTCCCCTCCTCCGTCCCCTCTTCCCTCCCCTCCTCCCTCCCCTCCTCCCTCCCTTCTACTTCCCCTTCTACTTCTCCTTCCCTTTCCCTTCCTCCTTCTCCTTTTTCTCCTCTGCACTCTCATTTGTTAGATTACTTTTCATTCATTTCTTCTCCTTCTCCCTCTCCTCCTCTCCTTCTCCCTCTCCTTCTCCCCCTTCTCCTCCCTCTTCTCCTCCCTCTTCCCCTCCCTCTCCTTCTGTAATCTCTTCCCCTTCACCTCCTCTCCCTCCGTCTTCCCTCCTCATCTCTTTCTTCCCCTTCCTCCTCCTTCTCTTCCTCCCCCTCCTCCTCCCCTCCTCCTCCTCCTCCTCCACCTCCTCCTCCACCCCTATTCCTCCTTTCCCCCTCTGTTTTCTATTTGAAGCCTCCCAGAAATTTAAAGAGAGAACGACTTCTCTTCTCGCTTTGAAAGCTCATGCCTCGACAACATCCTTTCTTCCTCTTCCTCTTCTCCTCCTCTTCTTCCTCCTCCTCTTTCCCTCCACCTAAATACGAAAAAAAAAAACAAAGGGAAAGAGACGAAAGAGGAAGAGAGGAAGAGAGAAAGACAAGGGGAAGGGAGGAAGAAGAAAGAAGAGATAATAGATGGAGAGAGGGAGAGAGAGAGAGGAGAGAAGGAGGAGAGGGTCTAAAGAAGGAGGCGTGAGAAAGGAGGGGAGAAGGAAGAGGAAGGAGAAGAGGAGAGGAGGAGGGAAGGAGCTGGAGGAGAGAAAGACTGTGGAATGGAAGACTGTGGAATGGGTGCGTGGGGGTAGTCTCCATGGTGATGATCACTTGACGTATTATCCTGCAGAGGATGGGAGGCAGATTCAAGGGGAAGAGGGACAGGAAGAGGAAGGGGAAGAGGAAGAGGAAGAGGAAGGGAAGGGGAAAGGGAAGGGAAGGGAAGGGGAGGGAAAAGAGAAGAGGAAACGAATCTTTCTCCCTCTCCTCTTCCCTTCTCCCTTCTCCTCCTCCTTCTCCTCCTCTCCCTCCCTCCTCCTTTTCGACTGGTGCTCTCTCTCCTCTATCTCCGTCTCTCCGTTTCTCCCTGCTCCGCCCTCTTCCTCCTTCCGTCGCATTCGTCTACTGCTCTTCACTTCCTCCTTCCTCTCCTCTCTCCGCACTACTCTTCTCTCTCCCCTCTCTCCTCCCCCTCCCCTCCCCCTCCTCCCTCCCCCTCTTCCCTCCCCTCCTTCCTCCTCCCCTTCCTCATTCAAATCAGAGCTCTCTCCTCTGTCCTTCGCCCTCATCGATTGTTGTCTTTCTATCTTCACTTCTCTCGCCTCCCCTCCTCCTCCCCCTCCTCTCCCTCCTCTCCCTCCTCTCCCCTCCTCTCCTCCTCCTCCCCACCCCCTCTGCCTCTGTGCCCTTCCTTCCCCTGTTATTTCTGCGTCGAGTGTTGTGCGCATTCATATTTCTAATCAAAGAAACTTCCCTTCCTGTGACTTTTATCTTGGAGTCTCTCTCTCTCTCTATTTCCGATATTGATCGCATATGCGTGCACTCTCTCTCCTGTCTTCTCTCCCTCCTCCACCCCCCTCCTCCCTCCTCCTCCTCTCCCTCCTCCTCCTCCTCCTCCTCCTCCTCCTCCCTCTTCTGCTTGCTCGTCCCTCTGCCCTTTGCTCTCTCCCCTCGTTCCTTTCCCTTCCTTTCGTTCAATGCGTGGTTGGACCTAAAGAGGAAGAAGAACATGGCAAAGAGAGGGGGTGGAAGGCAAAGGCAAAGGCAAAGGGAAAGGGAAAGGGAGAAGGAAAAGGAAAAAGAAAGGGAAAAGGGAAAAGGAAAAGGAAAAAGGAAGGGGCAGGGGAGGGGAGGGGAAGGAAGGAGAAAAGGAAAAGGAAAAGGAAAGGGAAGGGGAGGGAAAGGAAGGGGAAGGGGAGGGAAGGAAGGAGGGCGAAGAACGGAAAGAGACGGAGGAGGAGATGGAAGAGAGGCAGATGGAGTCATTGTTGTTCTTTGACTCCAGTCTTCTGTCCTCCTCCTCACTTTCCTCCCTCTCCCACTCCCTCTCCTCTCTCCTCCTCATCCTCTCTCGCTTCGCTCTTTCTCTGTAGGTTCTTCACTGGGAGACAGAGGAGGACAATGGCCCTACTTTCCGCCTCCTCCCTTTCCCTCTCCGTCTTCGCACTCTCCCTCTTCCTCTTCATCTTCATCTTCTTCTCCTTCTCCTTCTCCTTCTCCTTCTCCTTCTCCTTCTCCTTCTCCTTCTCCTGCTCCTCCAACCGCCTCCTCTCTCTGCCCTCTTTCCTTCGCCTCTCCAGTTGAGTTCAGTCCCGAAGGAGAAGGAGGGAGAATATTTAGGAGTGTGTTGAGGTCGATGGGAACTAAAGCGAAAGGGAAAGGGAAAGAGAAGGAGAAGGGGAAGGGGAAGGCAAACGGAGAAGGGAAAAAAACAGTGAAGGAGAAGGAAAGAGAGAAGGATAAAGAGAGCGCGGAGAGCGGGTTGTTGTACCGCATTTCTCTGTCTCTTACCTCTAGTAGATTTCCCGATCCCTCCCTCTTCCTCTTCTCTCTCGCTCTCTCGCACTCTTTCAAATTGAGAACTCCCTCCTCCTCCTCCTCCTCCTCCTCCTCCTCTTCCTCTGCCTCCCTCTCCCCACTCTATCAACATCCTCCTTCTCTCGGCCTCATGCTTCCTCCTTCTCCTTCACTCTCCCCCTTCGTACTCGATTGCAATCCCTTTCCTCTCTCTCCTCCCTCTCCTCTCTCTCCTCCCTCTCCTCTCTCCCCCTCTTTCCCTCCTTCTCCTCTCTTCCCTCCTCTATTCCTTTTCGAAACTTAGAGTGAAGAGGAATGAAGACGGAGACAAAGAGAAAGGAGGAGGAGAAGGGAGAGGAGGAAGAGGCGAAGGAAGAGGGGCAGAAGAAGAGGAGAAGAAAAGAGGAAGCGATAAAGAAGTAAAGGGTAAGGAGATAGAGGAATGGAGAGGGAAAAGCGAGGGAAAAGAGAAAAGGAAAGAGGAAGAAAAGGAAAGTGAAAGGGGAAGTGAAAAGAAAGTGAAAAGGAAAGTGAAAAGGAGGGCGTTCGCTATGTGACTTTGAAGAAGGAAGAAAAAGGAGGGACGAGAAGAAGAGGGGAGGAGACCGGTGAACGAGAAGATGAAGAAAGAGAGGTGGAAGAGAAAAAGAACTAGTGGGGGCGATGCAATTGAGTCATGGAGAAGGAGTCGAGAAAGAGGAAGAAGGAGTGGAGGGGAGTGCAGTCGAGAAGGGAAGACAAGGGAAGGGGAAGGAGAAGAAGGAGAAGGAGAAGGAGAAGGAGAAGGAGAAGGAGAAGGAGAAGGAGAAGGGAAAGTGGAAGGGGAGGAGGGAGGGAATGGGAGAGGAAAGGAGGGGGTGGAGAAGAGAGGGGAAGATCTCTCGCTCAGAAAGGACAGACTTCCATAGAAAAGAATGTTTACCCATAAAAAAAGACCTTGCCTCAATCAATCTAATCCGAAACGACGTCGTTTTCTGCGCATTCGACGGGCTCGAAAGTGAACGAGTGTTTGAAGTGGAAGAGTGTGTTTCCCTTTTCAGTAGTAACGGAAGATGGGAGAGTCCCTCTTGGCTCTTGAACGACCTCATCTCCTCCACCTGCCTTCTTCTTCAAGTACTCGTCGGACACCTCCACTTCCTCCTTGATCAGAAGCAGAAGAGCCAAAGCAACTGATAGTGGTGTTGTGGGATGTGTGTAGCATCTCTATTCCTATACGTATGCGCGTATTGGTTGTTGCTGTATGTTCGTACGTTGTTTGTTGTTATGTTTTTTCTGTATATATCGAATCGATATTATCGATCGAACACTCTCTCCGTGGAGGAATTTTGTTATAATAGTTATTTACTCATTCATATACAGTCGAGAATTACATCTAAATGTCGATTTTTTTGTATTTATTCATGCAAACAGCATGGAGAGTTCGTTAATTCTAAGGTAGTAGGCGTGTTAGTTGTATGGAAATCCTCTCAGCGTATGCTTCTCTCATGCAACTCATGCTGAACACTTGCATGCAATAATCGTATCGGCTAGTGTGTCTGTTATTTCGCTGTAAGCCACTAAAGTACGCGTCTTCGTCGTACCTAGCAAAAAAAAATAAATGTCATTGCGTGTGCTAATCGCGAGTAATTCTACGTTTTGAGTTTTGTCATTGTATACAAATAAAAAATAAAAACAAAAAGATAAATCTACTTGTCAATAGTAGAATACAGAATAATATGTTTGGATATGGAATATTTAATTAGTCGAGTTTGAGTTCAAGATAAAGTGTGTGGATAAACATAAAGTTTGAATTTTTCTCTTTATGACTGAAATTATTCATATTTCTCAAAATGCGAAACTTAAGAAAGCGACGTATGTTTTGTGTGGCAAATGAAGGAAAGGAAATACTTCCACGTGGGCATACGTATTGATAGGGATTATAAGTGTACAGTGTGTTTATGTGTGTGTAACGAAATGCGATCCTTTGATCTGGGTTGGAATTATCAATTGTTTTGGTACATATATTCATTCTGTGAGATAGTGAATATTTCTTTAAAAGTGAAAAAATTTTCATTTTGTAATCATTTTTTTTTCTTTGTATGAGTTAAGCCTATATTGAAACTATTATAGTGAAATCTATGCTACACGGAGGCTATGTTTGTATATCTTCGCACTGTTTTGTCTTGAGGATGAGTTTTTTTTCTCTTTGCCTGCTCATTTGCATTTTCCCTCTAATCACTTTGGTAGTTGCGGCGTGTGTGTGTTTTAAACGTATATTTGTCTGTGAACATTCCAGAACCTCCAGCTTGCGAAGCTAATAGCATGTGTATATTTGTATGCTACTTCAATGTATGTTTGGAAATTATAGAGTCTACGTTGCTTTGACAAAAACAGTTGAATAGTCGATTCCAGGCGTAGTAAGAGTTCGCTTTACTTTTATCAATACATAGGAAAGATAACAAAGATGGATGATTTTGGAGATATCCATGACAATCCATTCTTTCAGTTCTTCCAGTCGTCTCCGTTTTATGAGGAGGCAGTGCGTCGTCAGTTTATAGTGTTTATTCCCATATATAAGTCCATTCCCTCCAAGACACAGAAGAGCATAACGCCAGATTTTTTGTTGTCTCACATAGCAGTGGCAGTTCCAAAGAAGCAGAACCTCTTCATGACTCGGAACGGGAAGTATTTGACGTACAAGAATGAGTCAGTGATGACGTCGGATGGGTTTGCTGACATAAGAGAAGTTCCTGTTCTGGGCGATGAACTGTGTTACGACGACAACTATGACTCTCTCCAGGTTTACAAACTAGCATTTCCCTTGGTGGGCAAGGTCTCCGCCTCATACATCCGCATGCTGCAAACGCAGACACTGTGCAGTATTTCTCCGGAGAGGCGAGAGCGCGAGGACCACGAGCAGATGGTGACAAAGGCTTTTGGCACTGATGCGTACGAAGAACTGTTCGCCTCAGTGAAGGCGTTGGTAGTGGAGCTATCGGGGTCCTACGTCATGATGAAGGGCATGGAGACGCTTATGATGGACCGCATCAGCGGGTCCTGTGCGTTCATCCTTTCGGAGTTCCTCGAGAAGCAGAGAGAAGCTGCGGAGAAACAGAGAGAGAAAAAGGAGGGAAAAGGATCACACTCACGCTCGAACTCCCTCTCCATAAACTCTCCCTCCTCCTCTCTCTCTTGTCCTCCCCTTCTTCGCCCTCGTCTCCCTCGAACGGCATGGTATCTTCCCCATCCGCCCCATCGCTATCGTCTTCTTCATTCTCCTCTCCCCTCTCCTCTCCCTCCTCTCTCTTCCACCGCAGAGTCTCTTCAGTCGATGCCTCCACAGCCTCGGAAGCCCTTCGCAACGCAAACGGAGCGAAGAACAGCGCAGGGGGCAAGGGGAACGTAGGGGAAGCAGTGGGAGGGAGACCAGGGGAAGGAGTGTTCGGGGGAGGAGGAAGTGTGGATGGAATTTCTAACTGGATTCCTTTCAAATCGACTACGAATGTGAGTGTGTCGGAAAAGGTCGTGTTGGAGACGGGGCTGGCGATCTACTCCCTTGCGTTCGGTCTGTTGCAGCCTATGGTTCTAAGAAAAGTGGAGTCCTTCTACTCCCTCGTCGACTCACGCCTTTCCCTCGCCCTTTCCTCGCCTCGCGTGTCTTCTTTGTCCCCCTGCCAGCTCCTTTCTGTGCTGGGTTCCGATGTATGCGTTGACGTGAAGCGCCTGGGAGTCGCAGTGGAGGTTTTTCTGAGTGTATTGGAGGCTTACTCCCCCCTCTCAATGCTGTCCTGTATTCGATCTACCTCCGACGCTTTAGTCGCCTCCGTTGTCCCTTCCTCTGCTAGGACTCACTCACACGCACAGGTCGTCCGTAAGATGAGGGAAGTTGTCCAGGGAGAGGGGAAGGGAGAGGGAAGAGGAGGGTATGGGGTGATTGACGAGGAGGGAGAGGGAGCGGAGGGGGACGAGGCTAAGGTGAAGAAGGGGGAGAAAGATCGGGAGAAGGAGAAGAAGAAGGACGAAGAGAAAGAGATGGAGAAGGAACGCGTGGACCTCGACCGCCGCCGCGTGAGGAGAGAGAGCGTTGCGGTGACAGCTGATGACATGATCCCCCTTTGGATTCTTCTTATCAGAGAAGCTTCCCACTGCGGAGCGAAGACTCTGTTCTCCCTCTGTTCGTACATTGACTCCTTCAAACCGCATCTTTCCTCTCTACATCTCCAGGCCCTAGACGCCTACTTAGCATCTTTCACCGCTGCAATTGTTTTCGTCAAGTCGAACAAACTTACCTCTCTCGCTGAATCTTTCTTCAGTGGAACAGAGGGAAAGGATGAGGAGAGGGGGAGAAGCAGGGAGAGGGCGACGGAGAGGGGAGGCGAAAGCGGAGAAGGGGTGAAAGGAGGTCATGGGGCGGTAGATGGGGTCGTGGGACAGGATTCTCTCTTTTCTGATTTCACTCCCAAAGCTCACACAAACACAGCTGCTGCCACAGGAACAGAGGCAGGAGTAGTAGGAGGGGGCTCATCTGCTTCTCTGAACTCGTCCGGGTCTTCTTCTTCCTCTTCTGCGCCCTCTTCCTTTACCTCTTTCCCCTCCTCCCACTCCCTGGGCGTCATTTTCGAGGGAGAAGAAAGCGGGGGGAAGAGGGCAAGAAGTGGAAGTGGAAGTGGAGGGTCGGTGGGGGTGGGATCGATAGGCCCAGTGGGGGAAATCGCTGTAGCTCCTCTCCAAAGAAGGAACTGCCTCACCTCCAGCCCTCTGCTAGCGCCCTCTCCGTCCCCTTCCTGTCCCCCCTCCTCTTCATCTTCCTCCGTCTCCTCTCTCTCCTCATCTTTCTCCTCGGTCTCCCTTTCCCCAGCAGACTCTTCCTCCTCTGCTCCTGCCTCCTCCGTGTCCTCCTCCCCCTCGGACCCCAAAGACGAAGAACTTGGTTCCTTTCTCTCCACTCTTATGAATTCAGATAAAAAAATATCAGGGAATGTGAACCAGTTTGTTTCATAGAGGGACATTCTGCTATAAGATAAGCATTGGCGTACGCAACACGTAGTAGCGTCGCATGCAATGTGAGGGTGTGTCTGTCTATGTGTGTGTACTGTGTGTATTTGCTCGGTTTGTATTCTTACTGTTGGTCTGTGTTTTCTTTCCTGTTCTATTTTGTTCGTTTCGTGTTTGTTTGTTTTGTTTCGTTCCATTTGTGTGGATAACTCTTTTGGTGGTGTTTCGGTGGTTCTGGTGTCTAGAAACATGATACCGTATACATAGCTCAATGATGTATTGTGTTTCTCTCTGTCGGAACTTAGTAGTGTTTTGATGGTTTGGAGTCAGAGTGCGTTCAATTCTCATTAGAATAGGCGATGCCTTCCCTTATCTCACCAAAATCTAGTAAAATTGCTCAAGAGCACTTCCTTTTTTACTCCGCGTCTATGTCCTCTTCCTTTCTACTGAGCTGTCCTTTTTTACTTGATGCACCAATGTGTATCGAATGGATGTGAATCACAACGAATGAACATCCAGCAAGGACAGTAAATAAAGCTAATTTATTAAATAAGCAGACAAAAAAGAACAAAAGGCTAAAACGCCGAGGGAACTTAAAAGAGAAAAATAGGTCGGTTTGAAATTATATACTCTGTAGTAGAAATCCTCTACTAGAAACATAAACCTGGAAAGAGAAAAAAGATAAAAGAGAAGAGAAAAAAAAGAGCATTGATGAAGCTCCGAAGCTCTTAATAAAATTGCGGATATGTGTGTTTTAATTTTAACTTATATTTACGAAGCTGAGCTGGTGGGCATGAATATCCGGCATGCGCACAGCGAGTGTGGGTAAGTAGTGGGAAAATTCAACTAGCAAACCCTGGCGATGAAAATAAGAGAAGAGCATCGTCGGAAAGGAAGGAAAAGACGATAATAAGATAAATACGTCAGAAAGTCTCAGAAAATATACCGCTTTTACAATAGGCAGACTAACATAATTAAAAGCGGACAATAAACAGACGGTATAAATAATCAAGCAAAGCAACCAGAGATGGCGCTGCTCAAGAGTACTCGAGTCACGCACACAGCTCTCTCCCCACTGCCTCTCTTTCTTTGCAGTGTATACGCTAAGGCAACACTCAGGCGGATAAGGAGCCGAAGAGTGAAAGAGAGAGCGAGAAGAGAAGGGGGAGAAGGATGAGAAGGGAGAGAAGGAAGAGAAGGAAGAGAAGGAAGAGAAAGGAGAGAAGGGAGAGAAGCGAAAGATGGGTGTATAAGCTGTAGGTGAGAAACTAAGAGGAAACTCAATAAATAAGCAAGGGGGACGAAGGGGACGAAAGAGGGGAAGAAGAGACAAAGGGCGAGAGAAAGAGGGCGAGAGAGAGGGAGAGGGAGAGGGAGAGGGAGGGAGAGGGAGAGGGAGAGGGAGGGGAGAGGGAGGGAGAGGGAGGGGAGAGGGAGAAGAGAGGGAGAGGAGAGGGAGAGGAGAGGGAGAGGAGAGGGAGAGGAGAGGAATGGGGGCAGTGTAATGGTCTTAGACCTTGACAGACCAGTGGTGGTCGACTCTTCCGTACTGAATGTCCATGAGGGCCTTAGCGACCTTCTTGGTGAGTTTTCCCGCCTGTTCGGTGGGGTCGGAGGGATCGAGAGGAATCTCGTAGTCCTTGCCGTTAAATCCAAATCCGTTCACGGGAGAGACTATGGCAGCGGTTCCCGACCCGAACGCCTCGATCATTCTGTTCTCCTCGACAGCGCTGATGCAGTCCTCGATGGTATAGTACTTCTCGACTACGTCGATTCCCCATCCCTTCGCCAACTGAATAACGGAGTCCCTGGTGATTCCGGGGAGGATAGTTCCGTCGAGAGGAGCGGTCACCAACTCTTCCTTACCATCCTTGTTCTTCCAGAGCCAGAACTGGTTCATGGTTCCCACCTCGGTGACCCTGTGGTCCTCTCCGTATAGCCACAGCAACTGCTGGTATCCCTTCTTCGACGCCTCGATCTGGGGGTAAATTCCAAGAGCGTAGTTTCCTCCGCACTTGATGTTTCCGGTGCCTCCGGGCCAGGCTCTCACAAACTTAGGGTCTGCCAGCAGCTTCACGGGAGCGAAACCAGTGGGGTAGTAGGGGCCTGTGGAGCAAAGAGAGAGAGAGAGAGAGAGAGAGAGAGAGAGAGAGAGAGAGAGAGAGAGAGAGAGAGAGAGAGAGAGAGAGGGGGGGGAGGGGGAAGGGGAAGGAAAGGGGGAGTGAAGGGGAAGGGAAAGGAAAGGGAAAGGAAAGGGAAAGGAAAGGGAAAGGAAAGGGAAAGGAAAGGGAAAGGAAAGGGAAAGGAAAGGGAAAGGAAAGGGAAAGGAAAGGGAAAGGAAAGAGGAAGTAAAGGAGAAGGAGGTAGGGTGGAAGGAAGAAAGAGAGGGAGGAAGATTAAGCATAACAAGACAAGGAAGAGGGGTATATGAGAAGAAGTGGGGGGGGACAGGGAGCAAGGAGGGGAAGTGAGAAGAGGAGGAAGAGAGAGGGAGAGGGAATCGAGGAATCGAGGAATCGAGGAATCGAGGAAGAGAAGGGAGAGAAGACAACGAGGTTAGAGTAAAAAGAATGGAAGAATGCGAATAGGAAACATGATCGATTTAGATTATAAGCATTTGTGTACAGAGAAATAGCAACAAAAAGAGAAGTGGAAAGGAAGAGAACGGAGAGGGAAGAGAAGAGAGGGAAGAGAAAGAGAAGTATGTGTATAACACAACCTACCGACAGGAGAGCAGATGACGAAGAACTTTGCGGATGTGGCAGAGGCGACTCCTAGGTAGGGGGTGGTAGAAATGAGGGTGGGTCTGATGTAGAGCGAGTATCCATCTGCGTTGGGGATCCAGTCCTTGTCAATCCGAAGAAGCTCCTTCAAACAAGTCAATGCCTGCTCCTCGTCCACCGTGGGGAGAAGGAGGCGGGAGGCGCTGAAGTTGATTCTCTTCATGTTCATATCGGGACGGAAGAGACGGACGTCTCCGTTCTTATCGACATATGCCTTCATTCCCTCGAAGCACTGAATAGCGTAATGCAGGGCAGAGGCTGCGGGGTCAATCGAGAGAGGGCCGTGGGGACGGATCGAGGGAGCAGACCAACCCTTCCCAATCTCCCAGTCACACTCCAACATGTGGTCAGTGAAGGAGCGACCGAACTTCAACGTCTCCTTCGGCTCCTTGTTCTTGGGGGACTCGGTCAGCTGGATCTTGAGCTTTGATGCGTCGATGTTAGGGTAGAAGGTCGAGAAGTGGCGACCCAACACCGAAGCACGAATAAAGCTCTTCTTTGACAAGAATGACATCAACTGTGAAGTACCTGTCGCCCAGAAAATATTCAAAGAGTACACATGAGTAAGGTTAGATCTATGAAATTGAGATTAATTTGCAGATAAACGCGTATTTCGCGTGTCAACTGTAGTAGTGAGTTAGTGCATCCCTGCTCATGATCTGGTAGTATGTATGCATAAGATCATGAGTATGAGGCGCAGTCATCTGAATAGAAGACTGGGAGTGTTTTTAATAATTGGTTACAAGCAAAAAAAATTGCTGAAAAAAAAAGGGTAAAAGAGAATAAATATCGGACAAAAAAAAGTAGTGAACTGGGGAAGAACAGTGCATTAAATCGTAGGCACGGTCATAGAAAATCTAAAAATCGATAAAGTAAGCACTGCGATATTAAGAGCTACGATCCCGAGAAACAAATAATGCGCTTGTTATGTCTGGTTGCTTAGTATCAATCAGCCTACGCGCAAGTCCGATGATATCATATTACTTCCGTCTCAGAAAATAGTATGTTCGTCATGTGCAACAAGAATATTACTAAAACTAGTTTACAGCAAGTAAATTGAACCGTATATAAGAATGTACCCATGACATCAAGAATAAAAGCATCTCACAAGATTATGTTTGGGGTATATTTTTCAACCTCACTCCACTCTAAAAATGAGATTTGTCGATAGACTGTGAAAAAATCTATTAACTTCTTCAAAGCAACATTAAAAGGCAATAATATAATCATGTAATGTTCAATATGGGTTATCTGTGTCGATGGATGACACTACAATCCTAAATGATACACTACAGGAACGATTGAATTTTTGCATCTATTTGCAATGAGGAGGAGCCTCAAATTTTTTACAAAAATTTAAAAATGAAAATATCTGCTTGCAGAAAGAGAGAGCGCATGGCACAGATCGCTGATTACTAGGTTAACTATAATTTTTATATGGACGGTTTGTAATGAAACAAGTGTACTATATGTACATCTGGATGTGAGCTTTTTTTAGTTTGTGAATAATGGTTTATGGGGTTGAATGTTCTATTTGTTAACCCTAAATAGAAAGAAAGAAAAAATCAAGAGCAGATGTTAACGAATAGGAAAGGGATGTGAATATTTAACAACGTATGTTGGAGTCAAAAGAAAACTAACACGAAGAAATGAATATGTATATCACAGATTTATTGGATATTTCAAAAAAAAAAGCTAGAAAATAAATTGAAGTTATGAATTCATATGAACCTTAAAAAGTTGAGCTTATGCGAACATAAAAGCGAAACTAGTCAATACAATGAAGAAAAGGCAACGCAGAAACAAATGATGCAAAGCAGTAGATATAAAAATACAGTGGTCAGTCTGTTAAGTCGAAAATTTAATGCGAAGAAAGAGTCTGGTAAAAATTTTCAGAGGTGGAAGGTTTGATTTGGAATGCAATGAAGATAAAAGAGATAATATAATTAAAAGGGTCTTCTAGAATCACACATCTCACAACTCTTCTTGTCTGGGTTGTTCAAGTAAGTGCACATGCTGCAAGCCCACTCTTCCTGTTCAGCAGCAGCAGAGGCAGCGGCAATATGGGCGGATGCGAGAGGGATAGCAGAAGGGAGGGGAGGAGCACGAGAAGGAGGAGAGGAGGGAAGAGGAGGAAGAGTCTGGTGAGGGGGCAGAGAGTGGGGAAGGGCAGGAGCGCCGTAAGCAGTAGCGGGAGTGGGATTGGGAGTGGGAGTGGGAGTGGGGGCTGCAGCGGCAGCGGGGGCAGCTGCAGCAGGAGGGGAGTAAGTGTATGCGTATCCAGAAGCTAGGGCAGAGGAAGACAGAGAGGCAGGAGTGGAAGACGCAGCAGGGGCAGCGGGGGTGACAGGGACAACGGGCTCTGAATGAGTAGAAGGAGCTGTACGAGTAGGGACATTAGAGTTTGGGTTGGCATTGATAGAAGAAATGTTCGTAATTATCATTTTGTGCTCTAATTGTCTCGCCAAGACAAAATCTTCGATTGAGGCCCTGAGGGGGCGGATGTTATCCCCAGCCAGCTCCCTGTAGAACTTCTCCCCATCTCTCAGGTGGGCTACCGCCTTGTTTCCTGCTGCTGCTCCGATGTGCCAAGCCGACAGAAGCGCAGCTCTCTCGGCGATAGCGGGGTCGCTCTTCTTGGCTTCGTCGAGGGCGGAGAGAAGCGAGTATGCAGAAGAGTAGAGAGCGTTGAGCTGGTCCGTGTTGTCCTGAAGGTTTTTCGCCCAGGTGTTTACGATCTCCTTTTGCAGCCCCCCAGTGACCTCGTTCATCCACACGTCCGTGAGCAGAGCTGAGGGATTCTCCGTCTTGAGCTGCGCTGCCCTCTCCTTAAGTTTTTGTACTCCGAGAGCCTCTAGAGCAGCAGTCGAACTCACGTTGACCGGGGGCTCTCCAAACAAAAGGTCTCTCGTCTTGTTCCTCCTCTCCTCTTCTACCTCGCTGATCCTCTTCTTCACGTCCACCAACTCCTCTTGTTTGCTTTGGGCGTAGGGGGAGGAGGAGGGAAGGAGAGGAGACAACGCAGCCCACCCCTTTTGTGCGTCCAACGCTTCGGAGGTCTTGCTCTGGAACTCTGAGTAGATCTTCTGGTTGCATGCATCTGCCTCCTCTGCAAGAGAATTGAGCTCCCTCAGCCTCATCCTCTGGCTTTGTTGAACTACGCAGCTATCTTCCCTCTCAACGTTTGCTGCGCCGTATTTCTTCCTCAGTTGCTGGTCTTCCTCTAGTTCCTTCTCTAGTTCATGCATCAAGTCGCCTAGAGCCTTGCGGGAGGACTGGGCGCTAGCAATCACAGACGCATACAACGCATCTACAGTGCCTACCCCTCCCGACGAAGCCCAGAGGGTAACCTCTTTCTTCACTTCCTCCTCGGACACTCCTTCCTTCTCTCCCGCTGAAGCGGACGAAGGGGAGGAGGGCGAGGAGGAGGATGCAGAGGTGTTGGACGTCAGCGCTTCAAGTACTTGATTGATGGAACTGACAGGTGACTTGAGGAGTGACTTGTTAGGGGGAAGGAGGTGTCCTTTTGTCTGGCAATGACCTCGGAGCTTACGGCAGTGACAAACCTCTTAGCTGCCGATCTAACCGAGGAAGAGACGAGGGAACCGAAAGGATCCTCCACTGAAGGGAGAGGAGGGAGAGGAGACACTTGAGCCATCACCTAACAATGAAAAAAGAGGGGGAAGGGAATAAGAAAGAGAGGAGATGAGGAGGGGGAGAGGAAGTGGGGAGAAAAGGAGGGATTGAGAGGAGAAAGTGGAGATAGGGGAAGATCAGTCGAGGTGAGTTGGAGAAGACGGTGTAAATGCGAGAGAGAAAAATAGAAATAAACGGTTGGCGAAGGAGTGAAATAGGAATAGAGAGGAGAAATAGAGAGGGGGAGTAGAGGGGGGAGTATATAGACAAAGGTATGGCGAGGGGAGAGACAGAAAGGGGATGTATGCGAGTATGTGTGTGGTGTGAGATGTATATGTCTGAGATGTACATGTCTATGAATGCGTGTATGTATGTGTGTATGTGTCTATGTATATATGTGTATAAGTGTATCTGTGGCTGTGACTGCATTACCTTCGGAGGGACCTCCGGTGCAACCTCGGGGACAGTGGCAAAGTAGATGGTTTCATTCTGTTGGACGGCCTCTTGGAGCCTGGAGGAAACAGCGCTGGAGAGGGCGTTACGGTGTGAGTCGAGCGTGGGAAAGAGGTTTGTGAGTTTGAGAAGGTAGTCCCACCCTCTTGTGTTTGCTGTGTACGTGGCAGACAACTTGAGTCTGCTAATTTCCAACCCCCAGTTCCCGTTTTCCAACTCAACTTTCGCCTGCCAGTACTGGGACGCAGCCCCAAAGCAGGACTGCTGGAAGCGAGCGAAGGCGACAAAGGGGAAGGTGACGGACTTAGTGACAGCGGGGTCTGAGGAGGAGAAGAGACTCATAGCTTGGGGAGATTTACTCAGGGCAGCTACTGCTTTTGCGTAGGTAAGTGATGTTCCCCCCGCAAGGGAAGCGAGGAGGCCAGGTGACTTTGCGGACAACACAGCCTTCTCGAAGATACACGCCTGGGACTGAGCGAGGGCGATGAGAGACTGGAAAGCGAGGTGTTCGGGGATGAAGTCGGGGGAGATTGAAGCCAGGGATCGGGTCTCAGGGCGATCACTCAGATATTCAAACACTCCGCTTGCCTTTGCGTAAGATTTGCAGGCAAGGGGTAGACCTGGGGAAAGCGCAGGTAAAGGGCAAGGAGGAAGATAGTGGCGAAGATAGCGGTAAAGATAGGGGCAAAGAGAGGGGGAGACGAGAGCGGGGGGGCGGCGGGCAGGTAAGAGTGGGAGATGAAAAGGGAGATGAGAAAGGAGAGTGAAAAGGGAGAGTGAAAAGGGAGAGTGAAAAGGGAGAGTGAAAAGGGAGAGTGAAAAGGGAGAGTGAAAAGGGAGAGTGAAAAGGGGGAGAAAAGGGGAATATCGTTATGAAAGCAGGAGAAATGGAGTAATGAGACGGAGAAGGTGCAGAAGTAAAGCGTATGCGCATATGTACGTGTAGGCATGTGTGTGTGTAAGTGTAAGTGTAAGTGTGTATATGTATGTGATTCCTTACCTGTATCAGGGGTGTTTTTGACATTAGCTGCGTATCTTGTGAGCCACGAAGCATAGTTAAACAAGACAGAAGCCTAAGGAAAGGGAGAAGGAGAGGGTGGAAGAAAGAGGGAAAGAAAGGGGGACGGGGAGGGGAGGAAAGGGAGAAAGAAAGAGGGGGAAAGGGAGAATGAATGGGAACAAAAGGGAGAACAAAAGCCAGAACAGGAGGGAAGGAGAGGAGGAGAAGGAGGACGAAGGAAGGAAGGAAGAAGAAGGAAGAAGGGGGAGGAAGGGGGAGGAAGGGGGAGGAAGGAGGAGGAAGGGAGAGGAAGGAGGATAAAAGAAAGGAGAGTAGAGAGTCACGGAATTAGTCACAAGTGATTAGTCACAAGTGATTAGTCACAAGTGATGTGAATCGTAAGTCACCGCAGTGGTGAAGAAATGACGGTGGAAATAATAGGAGAAGTGATAGGAAAGGGGGTAAGAATTAGATATATAGCATAAGAATAAGACAAGTAACAAACGAAAGGAAGAACATTAGCATTGCAGCGCAGAGAGATAGAGAGGGAGTCAGCAGAAGAAAAGGATTAGCAAAAAGAAAACGAAAAGAGAAGGGAGAAATGAAAAGAGAAGGGAAAAAGGAACAGAGGAAAAGGATGGACAGATGGATCGATCTATCGATTGTGAGCATGCGAGTGATCTTACCCGCTCGAACTCTGGGTTGCATGATCTCTGTTTCTTTCCTCCGATCACGTCAGTGTAAACAAAGGGCACAGACACTGTCTTCGTGTTCACTCCGATGTTAATTCCGAAGATCTAAGAGTGCAGCACAGGGGTGGGCCGAGTGGAATCGACACAAGGGGACGGTGTTTGGGATATGATGATCGATATAAATATCAAGAAATACAAGAAACATCAAGTAGGAGCAACGGGGAAGGGTGTTCACACGTACACGTCAGAACATCAGTTTAGCACAGCCCACCAACTAAAGCGACCAAGATAGAGTTGTCGTATACCAATAATTTCTTCGAAGTAAAACGCTTGTTGCGTAAGAAAGGAAATCGATACGAAGAGAAGAGATAAAGTAGATCAAGCAAGGCATATGAGAAGTGAAAAAGGGCACCTACAGCAGAGGAGGAATCCGATCCCCCGAAAGGAAATCTCGCGGTGGAAATGTCGAGAAGAGCGATGTACTTCAAAATCTTCTCAGTCGTGCTGTCAACGTCACCTAGTTCAGACATTGCCTTCCCCATCGCCAATCTGCTCTTGTCCAGGCTATCCACCAAAGATGAGGCACAGCGAGCTTCGAATGAATAACAAATCAAAAGTGAGTCAGTTGTGTCAACAAGTACGTTAGGTTCGTCAACTCTTAGCGTAAAAATAAACTTAAAGGATTAATAATATACTAGAAAATGCAAAAACTTACCATCTTCGGCTGCGTAATTTGCGCTAATGAAATTCATTAGCGGAGCGGAGTACAACACATCCAAACCTGATCTAAATCCAACAGCCTACAATATTCACAAAAGATATGTGTACAAATAAAGTATGGTGAATAGACTGAAAATAGTGCTAGAATAAATAGTAGCTTAAATAATAGGTTTCAACAAGAATAGATGAGGATCACGTATGCAATTTAACTTACCAGCATGTCTGGAGGAAAACGAGAAATTTCGTTGATGATATATGACATAAAGCATATGAAAGAGCTGTATGTAAGTTTTTTTGTTATGATACATTCGCAATTAAACATAATATCGTGCGCATATGCAAATAAAACTAATTCTTTTGTCTTGGAGTAGTTCTCAGAAAAACGAGAGGAATGAGGATTTTTCAAGTGATTTGGAAGGAAAAATGAATTACCAGAACTACCCCAAATGGTTCCCTTTGCAAAATGATCTAAAAGTCAATGTTTCGTGAATGTAGTAGATTACCATTTTTGGAGTATTTAGACCTTCTTATTTTATACCCTTAACCACTCATTTATATTCTAAATATGCGTGGTGGTATGTAGAAATTTGTTATGAACATGTGGGCTCTGCATAGAGTAGTTATCTGGCTTACTCTTCCTTTATTTTTGTGTGAAGTAGTATTTATATTCATCACAACAACGTGTTGTGAACACTTTTTTACCTGATATTGTGTATGTCAGTTAAATTTCATATTCATAAACGTATTTCTTTATAGTGTATATGTATGGAATTCCTCGTAATGAGAACTTCATCAGCTATGGCACCGCATTCAAGTGTGTATAGATTCCACATATAAAATATAGTACGTCGTATGTGTTCTTCGGGTACTGACGAATGTATGTCTATTGTGTATGCGTCAAATATCGGTGATGTGTGTAAATGTTGGTTTGGATAAACGCGGGCATTGTGTAGTAGAATAATGGGTGACTCTGCTGAATCCTTGGAGGCGCTCAAGCAGAAGATACTTGAACTGGAGGCAAAGAACAGCCTATTGGAGAAGGAAGTATCTTGTTTGAGAAAAGTTTCTCCCGGCGATGAGAAGAAATCTGATGAAGGAGCTGAGCTGAGCTCCTTGGGAGATAAGGATGACGTGTCTGCATTCACGACTCCTCTGCAGATCAGTGACTTCACTAGTCACGCACTCACTGCGGGAGACATCCAGAGGTATTCGAGGCATCTCCTGTTGCCCGACATTGGGGCGAAGGGTCAGGAGCAGATATGTCAGGGGAAGGTACTGATCGTGGGGTGTGGAGGGCTCGGTGCTCCATGTGCCCTGTACCTCGCAGCAGCAGGAGTGGGGATGATAGGGCTGGTTGACGATGACGTCGTAGAGGTTTCCAACCTCCAGAGACAGGTAAGTACCACTGCATGCATCTCCTAAACCCTTGACGCTCTTAAGATACCTCACTCCGTGGTTGGATAGCGATATGGGCTGCACATGTGCGTATGCGTATGTGTAGTATATCGATGTGCCTGCGTGTGTGCGCGTGTGTGTACATGTGTGTGCTTATGCGTGTATGTCTATACGCACATGTCGATGCATGATTGGATGTGTTTGCAGGTGATCCACACAGAAGATAGAGTAGGTGTGTCCAAGGCGGAGTCTGCCTCGATATCATGCAAGGCATTGAACTCCTCTATATCAACTCGTCTGCACAAGACGAGGTTGTCTCAGAGCAACGCCAAGGAGATATTTTCCCAGTACGACGTTGTAGTGGACGCAACGGACAACGTGGTCTCTAGATACCTCATCAACGATGCGTGTGTGTGTATGGGAATCCCCCTCGTCTCTGGCTCCGCGCTTCGTCTCGAGGGTCAAACCACTGTCTATGGATTGGGGAGAGAAGGGCCCTGTTACAGGTAAGGTCACTCTTTGCTGGTAATTCCTTCGCTATGCGTGTCTTCGAATCCTCTCGGTTGCAATCGGTCCCACATCAGAGCATGTATATTCCCCATGTGATATTCGTTTGACTCTGTTGCGCTAACTACCCTCTGCGTTGTGTGACACGTCTATTACCATCGACACCTCTCCCTTCGCTCCTCCTCTGCCCCTCCGTTGTCTCTCACACATTCACCCTCTACCCAATGTACATCGTTTCTCTCTCAGATGTCTACACCCCAACCCTCCCCCCGCAGGCACAGTGACGAACTGTGGTGACGGAGGAGTGCTGGGAGCAATCACCGGGATAATAGGTTGCACTCAAGCTCTCCAGGTCATCTCGATCCTCGTTCACAGGACCCCTATTTCCTACTCATCTGTCGCCTCGGTAACCCCCTCCCTCCCCACTCCTCGCTTTGCGTGGTCAGACGAGGCTGCTGCGAAGACCCTCTCTCGCAAGCTTATGACTCTGGATGGGGCAGACTTCTCTGTGCGAACGGTAGTGCTGAGGAAGAGGTCTCCCCACTGCCTGTTGTGTGGGTCAGGGGGTATCAGAGAACGCATCGCCGCTCAATCTGGTGTATACGCCCCCTATGAGGCCGCAGTCCCTCCACCTAAGAGGGCTAAGATCGGAGAATCAGCTATGGAGCAGCAGGAAAGGGAGAGGCAGAGACGAGAGGAGGAAGAGCAAAGGCAGAGCGAGAGGGAGAAGATATCGAGTCTTGACGACGTGGACTACCAGGTATTTTTGAAGGGTCACATTTCGAACGACGGCTGCTCCTCCGGCAGCCCTTTGGAGCAGTGGGTGGACTCTCTCTCACCTTCTCTCTTTGTCGACTTAGTATGTGCGAACGCAGATAAAGGGAAGCAGACCCTATACTCCTCTGGTCCCCGTTACACCATCTCTTACCCCGTTACTTCACCTGCTCCTTCTCCCGCTCCCCTCCCCCCACGTTTGCTTCGTCCTCCCCGCCCCTTCCTCTTGCTCTTCCACCCCTCCTCTTCCTCTCGCCCTGTAGTGCTCTTGGACGTGAGGGACCCTGTCAATTCGACATTTGTTCCCTCCCTGGCGCAGCCAACTGGCCTGGGAACGCTTTATCCAACTCTACTGGTGTCGTCCTTCCCTACCTCTCGAGCCTCTGGACTCCGCTCTTCTCTCTTCTGGGGAAAGAAGTCCCGGGACGAGGAGGACTACGACGTGGATGTAGTGGTGTACTGCAGGAGAGGAATTGCTTCTGTGTCTGCTGTCGTCAACTTGTGGAAGGAACTCACGAAGGATTGGGAGGAGACGGGGGAGAGAGAGGGTGGAAAGAGGTTGGGAAAAGGATATTCGGGAGACAGGGCCTCTCCCTTAACGTCCTCATCTCACCCTCTCCTGATCTCAGAGGCCACAACCCACAAACTCCCCGTGTTGACAGTGAAGGGGGTAGACGGAAAGGACATCCGCTTCCGACTGTTCAACCTCAAGGAGCGGAATCACTCGACTCCAGAAGACTGAGTTTTTCCAAACATTCCACTCTACTAGTATCAGTGGATGTGTCCGCTTCACTTTCTCCTCCGCTGCCGTGTCGTCGTTGTTGTTCTTGAGTCTCTTACTGTCAATATATAATTGTGTTGAATTTGTCAGATGCTTAGTTTTTAGTTTTTAGTTTTTAGTTTTTTGGTATTTACATGGCCTAATTGTAGTCACTTCTAACTATTGTCAGTTGCTTTTAGTTGTTGTTTCTTGGAACTATGTGTTTTCGTGTAGATAGCGGTAATCCCATTCCATGATGGAGTTCTCTTTGTGTAGTTTTTACTATACAAAAGAAAGACTATGTCTACGAAACAAACTCAGTGTAGTCAATCTGTAAGGATGCATGAATGACCTAATAAATAGGTACAGTAAGACCTGTTTGTTATTGTACATGTCATTGTTATCTATGCTACTCTTTTATTAGCCTTCCAGCAACGCCATTTCTCGTTGTACATTTACTATACTGTTATTTCAGTAAAATACGATGAAACAAAGAAAAGCAAGGAAAACGAACGCAACAACTGATAGAAATAGTATAAAGAGTGTCTACGTGGCGCACGCAACTCTATATTTAAATAAATCATTTAAATGTACGTAAGAAATTCCACGTTTGAAATTTGTTTTTCACGTTTCTTCCCTAATTTACGTGTTCAACAGAACACGCAAACAATAACTAAGAACAATCACACGGGTTAAAGGAAGCGAATATCAAGTAATACCGTAGTAATAAAAAATAGAATAAGGAATGTAAGTAAAGTAAAAGCAAAGATACGTGTATCAGAAACAGCTATGAAAGAAGGGGAAATACACATGGATGTTACATACGGAAAAGCACAAGGTGTATAACGGACTACGAAGATGGAAGGAAGAGAAGGAATGGGGACACAGTGGAAAGAGAAAGAGAAATAGAAATAGATATGTAATAAGATATGGAAATGAAAATTGAAATAATAATAGAAACAATAGAAAGAAAAAAGGAAATTAAAGACGTAAAATATAAACAACATACATAGGCGTATATATAGGCATATAGAACAACAGAACCAGATAAACAAAAAGCAAAAAGAAATGAGAAAAAATAAACAATAAACTATCAAATACCAAGAAGCACATGAACCTCGGCACAAAAACAAGAAGAAAAGTGGAAAGTGGAGTATAGACGAAGAGAGTCCTTTTCACTCGTGGCGGGTCGAAGAACAAGCATTGTGATTGAAGAAAGAGCAAACGAAACTTGTCTTGGCAACAGAGTAGGAGGGGATAGCCTCCAAGACGAGTAACGAACGGCAAGAGAAATAATGAGATGAACTGAGGGAGGAATAGTAGCTACAGGAAGAGAGAGAGGGAAAGTGATCGTGTATGTATTTTAGTGGGCTCTAGTTGTTTGCCTCGTGAGAACAATAAATAATCATCTTCATCTTCATCTTCATCTTCATCTTCATCCTCATCCTCATCCTCATCCTCATCCTCATCCTCATCCTCATCCTCGTTCTCATTCTCACCCTCTGCGATCATCGATCTGTGGAGGGAATGGAAGAAATATGAATGATCTGCAAGTGGGGCAGAAGAGAAGAGAGGGGAGAGAGAAGGAAAGGAAGAGGGGAGAGGAGAGGAAGAGAGGAGAGGAAAAGAGGAGAGGAAGAAGAGAAAGGGGAGAGGAAGAGAGGAGAGGGGAAGAAGAGAAAAGGGGAGAGGAGGTGAGAGTGAACGGCGTGGATTCTTTCTCTAGACCCCGAGGAACTTGAGAAGAACAGGGCTGTTGACAGTGCAAGGGATGGTGATGAGCTTCTGGAGATAGTGTTCGAGCAGAGCCCTTCTTTGTTCGACAAAGTTTTCGTCCATGTGGTCGACTAGAAGCTTCATATATCTCTCGGGAGGACGAGGGAGGGCATCCAGGGGGAAGGAAGAGTCCTTGGAGACGAGGTCGTCACGAAGCGCAGAATCCATTTCGAGGAACTGGTTGAATCTCTTGAGGAGAGTCCACGTCTGGAAGAGGAGGATTTCCTGATGTTGGTGATGTCTACCTGGTACAGGATGTGATCGGTCATGAAACGTACTTGAGGCACACGCACCGACGTCACCTCCACCGTCTCATCGGATGGGTCCACTGTGCCCAAGCTGTCGTAAGAATCAAGAGATGTTGAGGAGGGAACGAGGTCGTCTGATATGTTTTCGGCCTTAGAAGTCGAGCGCAAGGGAACGAAGTGAAAGGGGGAAGAGGAGAGGGAAGGGGACAGGGAAGATGAATGGTAGAGTGGATGTAGTGGTAGATCGAAATAGATATATATATGGATATATAAAGGAGTGAAAAGGAGGGGGGAAGGGGGGAGGGGGAGGGAGGAAGGGAAGACGGAGCAAGAAAGAGTAAAGGAAAGGGAGGATGAAGGAGAGGAGGAAAGTAAGTGACAAGTGAAAAGGGGAAAAACAAAAACGAAGTAAAAGTGAAAAGTGAAAAAGGTTAAGTAAAGATAAACTGAAAAGGGGAGAGAATGAAAGGGAGGCATGGAGATTGAAAGGTATAGTGGAAGGAAAAGTAACGGAGGTGAAAGAAAACGAAACAAGGAAAGAAGAGGAACAAGTGAGAGAAGTGAAAAGTACCTTTCCGTGGCTGAGGAACGTAAATAGGACAGGGGAAGAGACGACGTCTCTGGAAGTGAGTAGTTTGGACAAGTAGTTGTTGAGCAGGAGTTTTCTCTCCTCGATGAACGCAGGGGAGGTGTGAGCGTACCACAGCCTCAGCTTTCTTCCTGGTAACTCCACTCCCACTGGGAGCTCTGGGAGGGAGGGAGGAGGGGAAGAAGGGGGAGGGAAGGAGAGCAAGGCAGGGCGTGTAAGGGCGAAGGATGAGAGACATGAGATAGAGTCATCGATGTAAAGAAGGAGGGGGAGAGATGTGGAGAGAGGTGTAGACGTAAGAGAAAGAAGAAAGAAGAGGGAAGAAAGAAAGGGAAGAAAAAAAAAAAAAAAGAAGCAAAGAACGTATGCAAATAAACTTCGAGCAGAGTGAGCACGGTTAAATTTAAATCAACGCGGAGTGCAGGAGAATGTGTAGGTGTGAGTAGATACGGTTGAGTAAGAGGTAAATATAGTGCGAACAGTGCGTGGTATTGCCCGGTGCTCACCTCCATTGACCACATCGAGCATGTAGTCCAGAAGGGCAGTGTGGAAGTCCTCGAACTGGGAGTAGCGCTTGCACACGGTCCACGTATCCTTCACTCCTCTCACGTCATGCAGTAACTTCGATGACATAGTATACGGTATCTGGGGAGTGTATATATGACAGATAGGCTTACATGAGTCGTTCGTTCTATTTGTAGCAGTACTAATATGCCACACACCTCTTTCCAGAACAATCAATCACCAAACAGAAATATCAAACAAAAAACAATTCTCCGCTTAACAAGCATATAAATAAGCATGCACATGGATAAAAATAGAACCTTACCATCACGGACAGTGTGTCCAATAACGACAGCTTTTCTCACGACATAGGGAGCTTCTCTTTTGGAAGATGCTTTTGTCGAAGCACTTCTAGATCCACCACTCATTCTTTAAATCATTAAAAACACAATGCATCCAAGAAAAATTAGAAAAATGTGGAGTTATTCATTACAAAAACAGCAAACGTATAATGTATAGAAAATTAGAAACAAATACAGAGTGTTTATGAAAAAAATGTACTTCTATGTAGAAAGCTGCAGATGTTACTGATGGAACAGATGAGAACAGCACTCATCGAACAAAAGCAGAAATACAGAAAATGCAAATTATAGCTTTAAGGTCTGACTATAAATCTGAGAATGGAAGAAAAAATGTCGCACTATTGTTTCCCCTATATATTTTTCGGAGAAAACAAGGTCCTATATTTTTATGTTCAAGTGTAAGAAAAAAAGATTTTTTTCCGAAATCGGATTTAAAAACGACTGTTATACAGAAACGCGCGGGATTGATTAAGTAGGCATTTATTGTGTTTGTTGGGTCATTAAACGTGTGGAGGAGTATCTATAGTGTGTAGTGGTATACAGGATGATTCTATGAAATTTATGGCGCGAATTAGTTCAGTTAGCACAGAGGAAATGGAATATTGGTGACGCGAGTTACTAGATTTAGACACACTGAATGTAGGTGCATAATACTTACATAAATTAGCGGGGTGCATAGAGATGGTTTGAAAGTTGGTGGCTGTTTGGGTATATGAAATAGCTAGTCAAAATGAATGTTGGAAATACGATATAAGCATGATGCAGACACAAGTGTCACATTTGAATAGTTTACCCTGTCTTGTTTTGATAAATATAGAAGATACGTGGACGATGATGTGATTTTAGGTCCAAGCAAGGCATGTACATCAATGATGATTGTAGTTGGGTAGGTATTAATGCTAATCTACAGTGCGAATAAATGAATCTTTTGATCAGTAATCGTATCTTCTCACAAAACTGACGAATTCTATAGAATACACTTAATTAAAGTATGAAAGGATGAAATTTGTTGTGCGAGCTGAGCATAGTGAGGTGGCATAGAAACGCACTTGAATTTGCGCGTTTTGTTTCACGCAATATTATGTAAAAAGTTACAAATGATGAGTGAAGGTAGCTAAATGTTGCATAAATTGAATCTGCATATCATCATAATAACATGTTCTGTGAAATAGTCTGGATGTATAAGCATTAACACCGCATGGATGACAAACTTTGGTATATAGGTAGTAAATGCATCATTTGTACTGTAAACACGGAATATATACATTATGAATAATCGTAAATATCTCTTCGTAACGTAGGAGAAACTAAAAAAACTAACGTAAAAACACTAATATTCTACAGATTGTAGCATGTCGGTAAGTATATATCTATTCCTTTGACAAGACACAGGAAATGATGTATTTAGCTGTGTTGAAGAGCGAATCCACACTATCTATTTTCTAAATAAATAGAAATTCGCGTACCTTTTATTTTTTTACACGCGCAGTGAGTATTGCAAAAATTGAATGGACAGTATGTATGAGGCAATGTATATGTGTATGTCGTATTCTGATATATATGTTGTCATATGTATACCTGTTTTTTCTTTTAGCGTGTGTCCCCTAAGTTGTTGAAGGAGCAGGAAGGAGCCCATGAAGAGAAGGGAGAGTTTGCTCGTCTCTCTGCTTTCTTGGGAGGAATTGGAGTGGCTGACTTGGTGAAGACTACTCTTGGACCTAAGGGTGTGTATTGTATTGATCTGTTTTTCTTTGAGTTTTAGAGAAATGTTAATGTATTCTGCTGGTGTCGTATCTGTTGGTTCTGTTCAGTTAGTTTTCCATTTCTATGAAACGATCCAATCTAACTCTGAATAACGGTGTGTGGACATACAAATGTCGATTCATATTCGAATCTCCATGTGGGACAACATCAAAACGGTGAATTATATTGTGTTGGAACTGTTGGTGATGGTATTTGTGTGCATTTGTGCCTATCTGTTTCTGAATGTTGGCTGGTATGATAACGAACAGGAATGGACAAGATCCTTCAGTCCGTGAGTGGACGTGGAGTGACCATCACCAACGATGGAGCCACTATCCTCAAGTCCCTCCCCGCCGACAACCCCGCCGCTAAGATCATCGTCGACACCTCTATTACCCAGGACTCAGAGGTTGGAGACGGAACCACCACCGTCGCTGTTCTCGCTGGAGAGCTTCTGCGCGAGGCTGAGAAGCTCGTGATGGCCCGCATCCACCCCCAGATCATTGTTAACGGGTGGAGAAAGGCTGTCCAGGCTGCCAGAGAGGCTCTTGAGGAGGCTGCTGCAGACAACTCTGCCGACAAGGAGAAGTTCCGTCAGGACTTGGTGAACATTGCCCACACCACTCTCTCATCCAAGGTTCTCAACGTCGACAACGAGTACTTCTCCAACCTTGCCGTCGATGCTGTATTGAGGCTGAAGGGATACCCCGACCTCAACATGATCCAGATCGTGAAGAAGCTCGGAGGAAACCTCGGGGACTCTTACCTCGAAGAGGGGTTCATCCTCGACAAGAAGATGGGGGTCGGACAACCCAAGAAGATCGAGAACGCGAGAATCCTCATCGCTAACACCGCCATGGACAACGACAAGATCAAGATCTACGGAGCCAAGGTCAAGGTCTCCAGCGTCTCCTCTCTCGCTGAGATCGAGGTCGCTGAGAAGGTCAAGATGCAGCACAAGGTCGAGAAGATCCTTGCCCATGACATCAACTGTTTCATCAACCGCCAGCTCATCTACAACTACCCCGAGCAGCTCTTCGCCAAGGCTGGAGTCATGGCCATCGAGCATGCTGACTTCGAGGGAGTGGAGAGGCTTGCGTTGGTGCTTGGAGCCGACATCTGTTCCACCTTCGACAACCCCGACAAGGTCAAGATCGGAACCTGCAAGCTCATCGAGGAGCAGGTCATCGGAGAGGATCGTGTCATCCGCTTCTCCGGAGTGGGAAGAGGAGAGGCCTGCACTATCATCCTCCGTGGATCCTCTCAGGAGGTGTTGGAGGAGGCTGAGCGCTCACTCCACGACGCCCTTTGTGTGATCTCCCAAACCATCCTCCACTCCAAGGTCGTTTTGGGAGGAGGATGTTCCGAGATCATCATGGCCAACGCTGTTGAGAAGCTCTCCCAGCAGGTGTCTGGAAAGGAAGTGTACGCTGTCGAGGCCTTCGCCCGTGCTCTCCGCACTCTCCCCACTGCCCTCGCTGACAACGCTGGATTCGACTCCTCCGACCTCGTCGCCAAGCTCCGTGCTACCCACATGGAGGGAAACAAGACCGCTGGACTCGACATGGACAAGGGAGAGATCGGAGACATGACTGAGCTCAAGGTCACTGAGAGTTTCCACTCCAAGCTCCAGTCCCTCATCTCTGCCCACGAGGCTGCTGAGATCATTCTGCGAGTGGACAACATCATCAGATGCGCTCCTAGGCAGAGACAGGAGCCCGACCACGACCACTAAGCGAGTGAATTTAGTGAATCACCTGTCAGATAATATGAATCGGATCCAAGCTCCTCAGTGTTGTCAGATGCACTGAAGTTGCCTCTTCTTTTCTCCAGCTTTATGCGTGGGACTCTTGTTTTCTTTCTTTGATGTGTTTTTTGTATCCTTTTAGTCACTACTTATTTATTAGCTAATTTATTTCGTTAGATTGTGCTTATATGTGTTAGTTTAGTTTTGTAGATGTTCTGTTTGTGTGTACACTGATTTTGTCCCTTGTAAGTGTTGTTTATATTCGGTCTAAAATAAAGTACCATAAATATTAAGAATTTGTCGAATGAATGAATAAGCTTGGTACAATCATTTATCAGTAATATAGATTTCTCCAGAACGTATACAAATAATATACACAACTGGTTGTGGCAAAAATGTATAAATGGCAATGTTGCCACGTGTGTCATTTTGTACTTTTATTTATTTTTGCAATCATAACCAAAAATACTTGCTTATAAATGTATTTAAAATTATCCTGTATTTACAATGGCTATGTTCTCTCTTTAGTAAATCCAGTTTTTGCGCGTATGATAGACATGTACATCTTGTACATTTCAACACAATTTTCAAACATAGGTTAAATTCTTTAATTACCGCAAAATATACTTAATCTAAGGAATTTATTCGTAATTTACTCAATCAAGAAACATATTTTCAAGGAAATTCTCTTCATAATCTGATAAATCTATCAGAAAAACTACAAATTCCATTAAAATAGAGTTTCAGTACTTTAGGTTCAGGAAATATGAAAGATTAGGTAGCAACTCTATATACACTTGTGCATTTTCATGCTATTTTTTCATTTCATATTAAAAATATATGGTCTGTTTCAAGTTCAGCTTTATTTTCTGATTCTAAAGTGCAATAATGTTGTTTTGTTTATTCATCTGGCTATCCATATTTGAGCAATGTTTCTATTTTGTCTCTAATTTGTGTTTTGACATTTTCTCTCTTCAGGAGCTTATAGTTTATTTCATGTGACATTGAAAGAATGGCCAAACATAAAACAAAACACTTATGAAAAATAGTTACCCCACTTTTTGCATACTTCGCGCTTTTTCACTGTCCGTGAAATAATTCTCTCGTTGGCCGTGGCATTCTCAATAAAATCTCACTATGTTGTGTATCTGCAAAAAGTGCAGGATTTGTTTATAATTCTATTTTGTTTATGATTTTCTAAATAATAACGCAAATGTACATAGATTTAAATATTCGTTTTTTTCGTATGGTCAATCTATATTTATAGACCCGCTCTATGAGTAGTAAAATTCCAACAAGTAATTGCAAAGACAGAAATAGAATCTTCATGAACTACGCTCCTTGGGAAGATATTTTGTCGGTTTTTACTTTGAGACGTACTAGTTGAGAAATAGTGTGCTCCAGAGAATTATAGATGATTTATCCATTTATACAACATTTATCATTATAATTCTGGAAGGATTTGGTTAAATATTATTTTATACATCATTTTCATTTTTTGTTTTCAAATCTTCCATATTGTTTTCGTGCCTTTTCGGACGTGTTTCATTTCTGCCGACAAGTTTGTGCTCCCATTGAGATTTGCTTCCGAATTTATCTAGATGTGCTTCTGTTTCCCTTTATGTTTCTTGTAATTGAATAGCCTTCACTTTGGTGCTTTATACGGCTTCTTAATTTCTTATCATACGGATTCTAAATATTTTAATTCACTCGTTTTTTCCCATTTCCTTACCCCCTTAGCTGTCCAACCCACCATTTCCCACTTTCGGTTTATTCCTTGTTTTCTTTTTACACTTACTATTGAAAGTAACGCATCATCTACACTTCGCAACATCATATTTAATTATATGATATATGACCGACAAATTACTTATTTCAAATAATTTTTTCTTCACACTTGTAATGACCCTTCTGAAATTCCCATGAAAAGAAATATCTGAAATGCGTGGGCATGATTATCGTCGGCTTTAACATTTAAATTTTAAATGTTTTTCTTTTTTTGATATTCCAACTCGCGCACAACTTGTCACACATATTCCACCAAACATACTCTTCTATCGAAACTCTAACGAATGTCATGCCTCATATACTTATCATGCATTGCGTCCCATACAACAGTAAATAATGTCTCTGTTCACTGATTCCGAAATTGATGTGATCCGCGCCACTTGGGTTAACACTGCCAAACTTGGAGAGATTGTCGTCGGAAGAGCCTTCTACAAGCGTATCTTCTCTAACGTAAGTAATTATTCGTCCCCGACTGGCCAGTATCATCTTGAGTTATCCTTTTTCGTTCGATTGTTTCCATCTCGATGTACGTGAGCGTATTTTTATTTTTTTTTGCCGCTAACCATATTTCGGTTTGTTTATTGATTAACATTATGAACCCACAGCACCCCGAGGCTTTGTCTTTGTTCTCCTTCAAGGATGAGCCTGACATGTTCCACTCAGAGAAGTTCGAGAGACACGCCTCTGGGGTGATCCGCACTGTTGGGCTTGCAGTGAAGAACATCCACAACTTGGACCCCCTCCTCCCCAAGCTCCACGCCCTCGGACGTCGTCACTTGACCTACAAGGTCCACGACGAGCACTACCCCTTGATCGGAGAGGCCTTGCTGTATGTGATTGCCGGAGCTGCCGGAGAGAAGTTCACTCCTGAGGCAGACGTTGCATGGAAGAGACTCTACGGAATTGTTTCCCACGCCATGATGGAGGGAACCCACGCCGCTGAGGCTGAGGTTGCTGCTGCCCAGGCTGCTGAGGAGAAGAAGGAGGCTGAGGCAGAGCAGGGAGTGCAGGGAGAGCAGGGAGAGCAGGGAGAGAAGACTGAACAGGCACAGTAATTTCGTCTCTAGGGAATGCTAGTCACTACTGCAGCACTTCGCTTCCTAATCTTCGCTTCCTAATGCACTTTATCTGACTTTTTGTTTTGTCTTTCATCGTTCATTTTCATTCTATGCCTTTACTACTATTTTTTTTTCTTTTATTCTGCACTTGCTTTTATTTCCCCTTCCTTTTTTCATTCCTCTGCAAGATTTTCTTTTCCTTTTATTGGTTTCATTCATTCGTTGTAACAACAGTTTGCAGGCACGTAGCATACCGTGCATGATTTTAGTAGCATATACACATGATTGCTTGTTCTTTCTTTTTTTACAACTTGCATATACACACATCTCGCCTTCTTATATATTTGATATATTTTCCTGTACTCGATTGGAGATGTTTTGTAAGAGGTTCTAGCCTAGTCAGTGCCACACGATGTAATTCGTTCTGACTGTTTTTTTTTTTTCGTTTTTTTTTTTTTCCCCTTTTTTCGTTAAATTCTATTTATCTGTCCTGTTGATCAGTTAAAGATTCCATTATGGCATAAATTCTATTTCTGAAAATTTAATTAGGCTTGCCTTATCTTTCTTTATCTATCATTGCGTCTTCCGCACAAACAGAAATCGAGTATCGGTAACTGGTTTAGTCATATTTGATTGCTTATTCAAAAGAAATGAGAGGGAGATAGATGAACCAAAAGATAACAGACAAAGCAAAGGGAGACAAACAGAGTGAAGGGAGATAAAATAGACAAAATAAAGAGAGATAATAATAGAGAGAAAGCACTTGTACTCTCTCGATACACAACACACAGAGGTGTATGTATATATGCATGCATTGTGTTGTGCTGAATTCATTCGAGCCTCACCCGACCACTAGCAGCAGCTGAGTAGGAAGAGCAAATAGGAAGGGGAAGAAAAGGCGCATGCACACGAGTAAGCCCATGTTGGTGGATGTTTTTAGCACCTACTTGAGTTGATACACACTCATATACACATCATCTGGATTGCGCATACTTTCCCCTGAGCTTTGTTCTGCGGTATTTTTTTTTTTGAAGAGAGGGGGAGGAACGTAGGAGGGGTTGGTTTTTCTCAATTTGAACGTCTCATTTGCCCTGGCTGTGGGGAAGACGTAGTCCGAGTCGATATGGAGGGGGTAGCTCTTATCCGCGTCGTATCTATCGGGACAGTTGAAGAAGGGAGTGGGGGGAATAGAGAGGGAAAGGGGGTCTCGGAGGGAAGATGAGGGGGACCAGGAGGAGGAAGATGAGGAGGAGGAAGAGTAGGAAGAGGAGGAGGAATAGGAAGGAGGACAGGTGGAGTGTATTTGAGTGAACACACAAGAGGGAGTGTCGACTATCCCCTCAACCACTCGCAGTCCACTCCACTTCCCCTCTCCCTTTGCCTCTGTTTTCCCTCTCCCTTCTGCCTTTACTTCCTCCTTCCCTTCTGCCTTTACCTCCTCCTTCCTTTCTTTCGTTTCTGCCCTTTCCCCATTCCCCTCTGCTTCACTCCCTCTTGCTCCAACTGACTTTAAGTAGTCTCTAACGCTCATCAAATACTCCTTTCTCTTCATCCTTTCTTGCTTCCTCTCTTGCTTCTCCTGCCTCCTTTCCCCCTTCGCCTTCTTCCCCTCTTCTCCTGCCACTTTCTTCTCCTCTTCCGCTGCCTTTCCCTCCTTGTTTGTAATTCCACCTGCACACCGACAAGTAGCTGCCAACAGAGAAGACATCACGAAGTTGAAGATATTTTTATGACAGGAAGGGGACAGGCAGGATGAGGAGGAGGGAGAGGAAGAAGAGGGGGAGAGGAGGAGGAAGAGGAAGAGGAAGAGGAAGAAGAGGTAGGTAAAGAGGAGGAGATACAGTTGGTTAAGGTGTAGTCGTTGAAGTATTGAATAATAATATATTTGAGCAAAAAGAGGAGGTGTGGGAGGGAGAAGGAGAGACGGGTGAGAGGGGGAAGGGCGAACACTACTTCTCTTATGAGAGAGTGAAGCAGAGTTATAGGTAGAGGGGGAACAGGGCGTGTGGAGCGGTGGGAAGAAGAGGAAGAAGAGGAGGAAGACGAAGAAGAGGAAGAGGAAGAGAGGGAGGAGAAGATCTGTTTTCTGACTGCCAAGGAGAGCACTGCATCGATTGCATCGATCGAAGACACATCGGGCGACGATAGCTGGGTCGCGGATGGATGCGTTGTGCCTTCAAGAGGCGCCTTGGTTGATGGAAATTCGTCCACGGAAACACGATTAACCATGTCGTTATCAACAGAGCGCAGCACCCCTTCGCTATGAGATGTATTTGAGTGTTTGCTATGAGATGTATTTGAGTGTTTCGCGGGAGGACTGTATTTGAACCCTGAACAGAGGACAAACACTTCAACAGAAGAGTTCCTGCTTGTCTGGGGTTTGGTGGTGATAACGGAGGAAAAAAGAGACCCAGCAATGCACACACGTACTCGTATCGAGCACAACGGAAGACTTTGAGGAGGAATGTTCCACCTGACCTCAACGTAGATATACACATCTGCATTCCTGCAAATACCAACTCGTTCTGAAATATGAATACACACATATACACGTATGCACAACATAGACAGCGAAGCGTGAGGATAGGGGAAAAAAGCAAGGGGAAGAGGGGCAGATAGTTGAGTTATCAATAGCCGAGACATGTACATCAGAGCAATACTTATAAGGTTCATATATATGTATTCAAACACAGCCGAGGCATACGAAACAAAGCAGCTGCACAACGCTTGATCTGCCACTCTGCCTATGTTTTTCTGCATTGAAATCGTGCATATGTCTTCGTAGTCTTTATCGTAGTCTTATAAGCCTTCTTCGCTGATGCGAGTCTTCTTTTCGTCCTCACCTGCATGTACTCGTCATAGTCCAGTTGTCCAGTCACATCTGGTGCTCCATCAAATAACACCAAATCTACTCGGCTGTCGTCATCATCTTGATCCTCTCTTCCCTCTCCTTTTCCTTCGTCCTCTCTTCCTCCTTCACCCTCTTTCTCGCCCTCTTTTCTCTTGCTTTCTCCCTCTCCCCCTCCATTGCTGTCCATTTCTTCCTTTCTTCGCGGCACAATATGACAAGGAGAGGGGAAATGAGAGGGGGAAGGTGAGAGGGAGGAGCAGACGGGGAAGGCTCCTCCATCCTTCTTCTGCCTCTTACTTTCTCTCTCAATTCTACTCTCTCCTTCACTTCTTTCCCCCCTCTTCTTCCGCCTCCCCATCCCCCCTCTCTCTTCCCCTCGCCTCCCACCCATTCTTATTCTCATCTATTTCCGAGTACTCCTTTCCCTTCCTTTCGCTCTTTCCCTTTGCTTCTCCCCTTCTCTCTACCTTTCCCTTCTCCTTCCCCTTCGATTTCCCATTTTCCTCCCCCTTTTGTCTGTTAACCGCATTACGAATGGTATCCCTGATTGTTTGAACGACGGAG
Organism: Drosophila quasianomalipes; assembly: GCA_035043665.1. Classification (NCBI taxonomy): domain Eukaryota; kingdom Metazoa; phylum Arthropoda; class Insecta; order Diptera; family Drosophilidae; genus Drosophila; species Drosophila quasianomalipes. The sequence goes on along the minus strand of JAWNMU010000158.1, from coordinate 69,729 downwards.
GGGCTTGTGATGTCTCCCTTAACTACCTCTGCTCCCTCAACCCCAGGCATGTCCATCAGGTCGACCCCTACCACTACCCTACCTCCGCTCAAACACTCACACTCACTCTCACCCTCACCCTCACTCTCACTCTCATTTCCATCCTCACCCTCACTCTCACTCCCACTCTCGCTCCCACCCTCACTCCCACCCTCACTCCCACCCTCACTTTCACCCTCACTCTCACTCTCCTCCGCATTGTCTCCTATCTGGATCCCTTCGCTTTCTTCCCTTTCTCTCTCTTCTCCGCCTTCCCTTCCTCCTTCCCTCCTTCCTTCCTTCCGCCCTTCTCCCCACTGCTTTCTCTCACAGCCACCAGGTCCTTACTGTTTGCTAACCCTCTCATAGTCGCAGATATTCCTCCTTCCTTCTCGCTCTCTTCTCTAGCCCTTCTCGATATCCTATCCACCACGAGCTCATCTCCGTCCACTTCCTCCTCCTCCTCCTCTTCCTCCTCCTCTTCTTCATCTTCATCCCCTACTTTATCCTCTCCCTCCGCTCCCAGTACTCTTCCTAGAGCTCTCTCCTCACGTATCCTCTTCTTCTCGAGTCTCCTTCTCTTCCTCTCTCTCACCTCCCTCCTCCTTTGCCTTTTCTTCAGCATTGCTGCTCTCTCGCGCTCATCTTCCTCCGCCATCAACTCTACCACTGCTCTTGTCCACCCTCCTGGGGCTGCACATAAATCCAATACTCTCTTTACACCTACGCATACACATACACATACACATACACACACGTGCACAAAAACATACAACGTTATACACGTTGTGAAGCTATTGACACCGAGAACACATACAATACAAACAAGACACAATCAAGATTTCTGCTCAACATCATTTTGAAAATGCTTACCTTTAAGTATGTTAAATCTATAGTTCACTTGCAGAAGCTTAAACACAGATCTTGCTCGGAGATCACTCTCCTTTGCGAGTCTGTAGTACATGTCTCTCTTTAGCTTCGAGGATGACATATTTTGATTCTACAGCCTACTAATTCTATAACCGCCAACACTTTTACACAACATTTGACACATGTAATTTGCACACATATACGATTGCATTGAAATATTGTCAGCCGTTCTGATTATCCAATCACTTGATCAAGAAGCGCATCCATTGCGAAATTTTACACACCCCTATTCATATGAAAATAAAACAAAACTATCACACTCACAGACAAACTTGTTGAAAATAAGTCAAGGCAATAACATGTTCAAAAATGTGTACCCACATTTTATTTTAAGTGTTTAGAAAAAACGGAAGGGGTTAATAGCTTCCACGTACACATCAAATTGAGAAACGCTTTTTCTTGACCCTATTTTACACTTCAGTCTAATCCATTTGATAAACTTCATCGATACATCAGTACCCGAATAACACCAAGAGCACATATACCATGTAGTACAATTTCCACATATATAGCTTGTTCACTGAACTTATATTTGTTCAACAAAAGTCCTCTCTCTTTCTAGTAGTGCTATTTTTTCTTGACCTGTCACATTCTTTAAAAACATCACTTTGCATCCGCCAACTATTATTTCCAGCTGAATATAATTTCTGACATCGATTTTGCACATACCTTTTTATATATTGCTCATGTATCTAGCGACCTCATTTCGTTATATTTAAACTGAGGTTGTGCTGACATGCGTGAGAACAAACAGAGCGAGAACCAAAGCGTAGAACAACGCCTAGAAAGCCCCCTTTGCCACCCTCAGTACTCGGACATGAACATGAATCGAGGGAAAATGAACATGCAGTAGGAAACACCGACACGAGCGTCTGTGGTGCGGAGAAGTTGAATGAGCAAGGACTCGGAGGAGAAGGAGAAGGAGAAGGAGAGGAGGAGGGAAGAGATGGAAATGCAGATAAAGTAGAAGGAGAGGGAGGAGACGTAAGTCAGAGTGGTATGTCGGGTGCTGGTCGATCTGATTCGACAGGTGATACGCAACTAGATGTTGAGTTGAGGTCTACGAGTGGAGATGCGAATAATGAATCATCTGCTGAACCATCAGTAGAATTATCAGCTGACGCACCTATCGAGTCATCAGCCGAAGCGTCTATCAAATCATCTGCTAAGGCATCTGCAGAATCATCTGCTGAAACATCTGGGGGAAGAGGCTCCATGGAAGAAGCAAGGAGTGTTGAGCCAGAGTCAGGAAGCGCGGAAGATAGGGCAAGCGATATGGGGGTGGGACAGAATGGGACCCAGTTGGGCTCAGCAGATGCCCCCATAGAACTGGACGATGAAGATGATGGGGAGGGAGAGGGGGTGGAGGTAGGGGCAGGGGAAGGGGAAGAGGACGACATTGTGGTAGAAAGGGTTACGAGGGATAGAACGGGAAGGTCAAGAGCATTCCAAATGCCTTTCCCTCCCTCTCACCTCTCTCATGTCCCTCCCTACGGATCTTCTCCTTTTCCAGGACACCCATCTTCCCTTCCTTTCCCCCTCCCCCTTCCCTTCTAGGGGACCTCATCAATACTACCCATATCCGTATCCTCAAACTCCTCTTCCCTCCCACTCCCACTCCCACACTCAGCCCTTCTCCCACCACCCCGCTCACTCTCTCCCTCTTACTCATATCCTCTTCTCTCTATCGCCCCCCCCCTCCTCCCTCCTCTTCTCCGTCCTCCGTGCTATCTTCATCCTCATCTTCTCCCCTCCCCTCTCCTATCCCCTCTCCCCTCTCCTCTCCCCTCCCCTCTCCCCTTCCCTCTTCTTCTTTCAACGTAGGACCCCGCCCCCCTCCCACTGACTCATCTTCTTTTTCATCTTCATCTTCATCCTCGTCTTCGTCTTCGTCTTCTTCCTCCTCTCATTCTGCTTCGGATCTCACTAGACAGGCAGAGAGGGAAGGCGATGGAGGTAGAGGAAGAGGCAGAGAAGGAAGTGGAGAGGGAGAGAGAGAGGGAGATAGAGGTGAGGGGCAGGAAAGGGGTGGAACCGGAGGGGGAGCGGGAGAGGGAGGAGGAGACAGTGGGTCTTATGTGATCGACTTAACTGAGGATGATGCAGATGAACCCGTCGCTTCCCTCTTCCCCACTCAACGTAAGCACACTCTTATTCATGCTCACATTCACACTCACACACATATATACACAAACCCACACATCCTCTCACAAATGTATACGACATACACATACACATATACATATACACATATATGCTACTGACATACGTTCTTATTTACACATACACACTCACATGCACACACACACACACGTGCTTAATGTGTACATATCTAATGCTTTTCTTCTCCTTCTTTTCTCTGCACTTTCTGTCCCCTACTTCCTTTTCCCCTTTCTCCCCCCTTTCTCTCCCCCTTTCTCCCCCCTTTCTCTCCCCCTTTCTCCCCCCTTTTCCCTTTTCCCTTTTCTTTCGCCTTCTCCAGCCCAGATGTACTACCATCCGTACTCCTACGGATTCCCTCCGTCCTCCTCCTCTGCCCCCGCTTCATCAGCTTCTGCAGCCCCCTTCTCAGCCCCTCCAGCGTTTGCCCCCTCTGCGCCGTCCCACATATCCCCCTCAGGGTACTCTCTTATGTTCAATTCTCACACGAATGAATTTGAGATGAGAAAGGCTCCTATAGAGAGGAGATGGGAGCACATCGTCGCCATGAACAAGAGCTCTGGACTGTCCCAGCTAGCCAACCGTAAGCGCCAGAGGATGGAGGGAGAAAGTGGCGCAGGGGGAGATCTGTCCGCTGAAGAGAAAAGGAAGGCAAGAGGAGAAAGCAATGATGAAGGATTCTTCAGCGACGAGGATGCCGCGGATGAAGAAGAGAGAGTCTGTTCTATCTGCCTCTGCAAAATCACTGTGCCCTCCTGTCTCAAGTACGTTGTGTGATCATATTTCCTTATCACCACCCCTCCCCGCTGCTCTTCTTTCGGTCTTTGTGTCTCTTCTGCTTCACCTCTTCTCTATCGTCTTCTATCGTTTATACTCCCCCTATATACGTTTTTTTTTACTTCCTCTTCCTCTACGCCAATCTAACGATATCTCATCACAACCCTATCTTTTCTTATCTTTTGCACCACCTTGCCTTTTTGTGTTCCTTCTGCTTTTGTCTGTCTCTCTTTCCCACCTCATGATTCGTATCATCCTCTCCGACCCCTCGCCACTTCCCCCACCTACCCTCACCACAGATGCGGCCACATGTATTGCTTCAGCTGCATCAGATCGGCTCTTCAAAAAGATTCCAAGTGTCCTATGTGCAGAAAGAAAGCCAAGCCTAACGATATCATCAAGCTCTTCATGTAGTCCATTGCACACGTAACGTGTGCATATGGAGGGCTATTGGCTTTGCTAATCATCTCCTGTTCTATACTAACCTATCCTCTACCACATGCATCTGCATATGTTTGCTGATGCAGGATTTTCCCCTTTCCATTCGTTGTATAGCACTAGTAACGTTCTCCGAATCCTCTACTTATCTAATAAAAACCATATTCTCACACTTTCATTGCTCATTAACTAGTTAATCTTTATTGCGCTATCGGAACCAACAACCGAAGTATGATGATCTTGTATCGTGTATCTATATCGCATGACAAGCTGCTATCCATCACATATGCGTGCGTCCTTTAATACCTAAGTCCATTTGCGTTGGCCTACAGTAAAACAAACAGTTACCAATATACAGGTTTCATGCAGACTCATTATGCATCCCTTTTTTATTTGCTAGTTTATACAATCAAGATACACTGCATGTTCCATAACATTTATTCATATCTATGTGATAATAAATATAAGCTACTATTTGTATTCACGTAATATCTGCATTCTCGCTTGCGTTCATACCTCGTGCAATACACCGCATCCCGTCCGATCTGCGAAGTTAAATCACGGTGGGCCGACTTAGTACTCGGGTGGGTGACCACCGGGGAACTGTCTGGTGATGCAAGCTTTTTGTTTTTTTCTAATCTTTTGAAATATCTGTCCGTCTCACAGTCACATACTCACGTTCTAGGTTGTTTTCCCTTTTCATGTTTATTTTACTTGACTATGAAAAACAGTATTTTTCTATCACTGCTGTGCTGATGATATCATTAAGCCTGCAATTACAGTGCATAGCATGCACTGGTTGTATATTGCATATGGGAGTTGACTTTAGTCTAGTAAATAATGAGACATATGAAATAACTATATTGTTTACTGACAATTGAAAACTAAACTAAAACTACGATACTCATATACGTTTACATGTACATCTACATACAGATCTATGCTCATCTAAATAAATACGAGTCAGAAAGATGCGACAAAAACACATTCGGTCAGCAACTACTCTTAAGCAAGGAGGACAGCAAGGCCCTTGGTGGCGGCGGTGACAGACTCAGCGTACTTAGCAAAGTTGGTGTTGAGGTCCTTGAGGGCTCCAGTCTCAGTGTAAAGGTCCTGGGCGAGAGTGGCAGATCCAGCCTTCTCGGCGACCTTGAGAGAAATGTTAGTGAGGAGGGTGCGGAGGTTGTCAGAGGCACGAGATCCTCCTCCGAATCCGTAGGCAACAATAGCGGCAGCCTTGTTCTCCCACTCATTGGCGAGGTGGTCGATGGCGTTCTTCAAAGAGGAGGAGAAGAATCCGTTGTACTCAGGGGTCACGAAGATGAATCCCTGAGCAGAAGCAATCTTCTGAGACCACTTCTTGGTGTTGATGTACTTGTACTCAGTGGCGTAGCGGGGAACGACAGGCTCGTCATCGATTCCAAGAGGGTAGTCCTTCAAGTCAACAAGCTCGAATTGAAGTCCAGGAGCAGCGGACTTAGCGAGGGAGAGAACCCACTCAGAGATCTGCTTTCCAACACGTCCAGCACGGGAGGAACCGACAATAATAAGAACCTTCTTGGCCATTTTTAAATTAAAAACTAGTGATTACACAAGTTTGGTATGAGTAAAATGATAGAAAACAATTTTTGCTTACTAGAAAAATCTGGATCAGGAAAAAAAAAAAAAAAAAATCCACTTGCGTAGGGCGAAACAAAAGTGCACGTGAATGGAAATTAAGAGGAGCATACCTCTCCAACAGCTGTCCGTGGCTCCAAATTGCGATATGTCGTTTACTAAATTTGTTTCGTATACACTTTACGTATTCATATAAACAAACACTGCTGTCATGCATACCCATTTTATTATACCCACTTATACTTTCTGTTTTTTGTTTTCTTTGCCTCTGTATTTTTTTTTTTTTTTTTAGATATTGTTTTTTGTTTTTTTTTACTCAGCTTTTTTTTTTTTTTTTAATTTCTTTATTTGTATCGTACGAAATACACAGTGACAAAACCTTCTAGCGACCTACACAGTTTGTGCAAAAAGAAAGCATTGTGCAAGTTCTAAAACAGAGAATAAAACTTTGAATGAAGGAAAACAATATTTGGATTAGATGGGGGAGAGCTTGTTGAATTGATCGCAGGTGAACTTGGTGTTGTCAAAACACGCGTCTCCACACACGCTGGACTGGTTGTATGGACAGAGGATCCTACTTCCCCTAGCGCTCGCAACACACACGTACCCCTGCTTGTCTGACTGGTCGTAACAGGTGTCTCCGCAAAGAGAGCCTTCTTTCTTCGGACACAACACCCTGTCTTCCGCACAGACGTATTTCCCTGTCTCACTGGGGTCGTAACATGACTCCCCGCAGAGTTTGTTTTGGTCGTAGGGACAGAGGATCTTCTTTTCTTTGTCTGTGTGATCTTTTCTTACCAAACACACGTACGCTCCCCTCCCCCTCCTTTTGCTGTCATAACACGTGTCTCCGCAGAGGGAATCGTCTCTCTTCGGACACAACACTCTCCCCTCCAGACACACGTACCCTTCCCTCTGCTTGTTATCGTAACAAACATCTACGCCAATGATGGACATTGGATGAAACGTCCGCGTTCAACGACATTCCCCAGTACGCACCACGTATCACGCAATTGCAGTTCATGCACACATTACAAGGCGTGTTAGCATTATGGCTCTGTCTTAGCTCGTTGCGCGGGAGTAGTGCATTTTTGATTTCAGCCAAACATCCGCAGCGGTAGTTATGATGCATCGAGTTTAACATATAATTGATTCCATTTATGTGCTTTACGCTCAATTATACATATGTAGTGCATATCCTTACCTCCACATCGACTAATGGCCGTGAGAGGACACAACAAGTTGTGGTCGCAGTTCAAGACACCAGGATCGTAACACCTCATGTACCTTTCTCCACTGAGGTTGAGGACGACCGCACATGGCTTCTCGTTCGGGTTGTTGCACTTGAGGTTGGAGAGGGGAAGAGGAGTCGTGAAACCCTCTAACTCCACGGGAAGCAGCCTAGAGGCATTCAAATTAGATCCTGACCTGATTTCAGAGGCAGACATGAGGTTGGATGAACTGAATGCTAAGTTGAAATCTTCCATGCATGCACAATCAGTGATGTGAAGGGACACATCAGTAGTGTTGGACTGAGGTCTACGGTGTATCCTGTCCCTCAGAGGAAGAATCCTCGAAGGCACGTACGGAACAAAAAACGATGCATCTGAGCCTCCCCAGACTGTCAGGCACACTGACAGCAGAACGAGAACAATATACACTCGCATCGATTGCCAATCCGACTTTCCTTCTGTTCGTATGCCCAGTTGATAACAACTCTTGTTAGGATTTTGTTCAGATAATGCACAATTATTATGCTATGTGTATTTAAACCACGGAGAGAAAGTATTACGCACTGAAGGGAATAATACATATCTATCTATATTATCACGTTTATTTGATCATTTTTTCTTATTTACTTAGGGACTTTCTTCATACGAAGGGAAGGAATTCAATGGAAACGAGTTGAAAAAAAAAACCCCAAAAAACCCCAAAATCCTCATGTACAATTGAGGAGGATCAAGGGAGAACTACACTACATAACACTATACATTTTGTAATTCGTGACATACACATTCGGTGTCACTTGAAACGTTTACAGATTATGCACATGCACTTTTGGATTCTTAAAAACATTCTTCTGCGGTTATTCGAAAACATATGAGAAAAAAATCGTGGAAAAATAGATAAATTTATCTCAATATACAACTCATTAATATAAATAAAACCACAGAAATGTAGTATTTTTAATTCCAATATGAGGCTATTCGTATCGTTTACACACCTCTTCTACATTTAAATGAAGAATCAGCAAAAATCTAGATTTCACCAAGTTCTTTTTATTCCTTCTGCATTATTCATAAATTAATATGACAATTATATATAACAAGTTTGTTCAGAAGCAAAAACAAGAAACAAAACCGTAACTCCGCAGAAATCGTTTTTCACTCTTAGTTTCCGTATTCTGGGGGTATTCGCACGATTATTTTTTACTGGCACATTAGGATCTTGCTGTAGACTTCACACACATTCTTTTCACACATTGTCCTAACCCTCTTTTCATTCTTTTTCGTTCCGTTCTTTTTTCTCTGCTGAGTAGCAAACATGGCTCAGACTTACTTTGACATCAAGATCGGAAACGCTCCTGCCCAGAGAGTCACCTTCAAGCTCTACGAGGACGTCCCCAAGACTGCCGAGAACTTCAGAGCCCTCTGCACTGGAGAGAAGGGATTCGGATACGCCAACTCCATCTTCCACCGTGTGATCCCCCAGTTCATGTTGCAGGGAGGAGACTTCACCAACTTCAACGGAACCGGAGGAAAGTCCATCTACGGAGCCAAGTTCGCTGATGAGAACTTCATCCACAAGCACACCAAGCCCTACCTCCTCTCCATGGCCAACGCTGGACCCAACACCAACGGATCTCAGTTCTTCATCACCACCGTCCCTTGCGCTTGGCTCGATGGAAAGCACGTTGTCTTCGGAGAGGTCACCTCTGGACAGAACGTCATCGACGCTGTTGAGGCCCAGGGATCTGGAAGCGGAAAGACCAAGACCACCATCGCCATCGTCGCTTCTGGACAGCTCTAAATGCAGTGCCCCGATAGGTTTTTTTTTTCGTTTTAATGTTAGTCTATACTGTGTGACTCGCCTCAGCGCGGTGCATAGACGATGAAGTTAAAATAAAATAATATTCCAATATACATTCATTCCCTTCAAGACGTTTTCCATATCATATCGCTGGACTGTTTAAAATTCAGTTGAAAAAAAAACAGCCCACCTGCAATTTACAGTTAAAAGACTAGATTTCTCTTCTATTCAGAAATTGGCAAAAGTTAAATACACAACATATATAAGAAATATCGACATTTATGACTGCTTTTACTCTGACCAAACGAAACAAACATAAAAACAGAAAACTAAACAATATACCTAAACAAGTAGTTGATTAGTATTAAAGTAGTTGATAAAAAAAAGAATGAACAGAGGGACTTACGACTTTACGAAGCACATTGGATAGACACATCGCGCAAACACAAGACCAGCGAACATCCATACATACATAAATTCAGAAGCACACACTCAAGAGTATACACTCGCTCAGGACATCAGGCAAGGACAAGAAAGACAGACTAAAACTAGAGGCAACGGCATGCAATACTAAAAAACAAGCGGAAGGGAGGGAGAAGGGAAGAGAGAGGAGGGGAAGGGAGGACACACAACAGCAAGAGACAAAAGAGAATTGAATCAAAAGGACAACTAAACTAAGGCTAGGAAGAGAGGTGAGGCTGCGGGACCGACCTCAAGTGAGAGCAAAGCTTAGAAGAAAGAAAGAACGTCGGGGGTGGAGGGAGCAGCAGCGGCAGCCGAGTTGAGGGCAAAGGCGATGGCCTCGGGGACGAGGGGAAGGAGTGCGGGGTCCTCACTCTTCGCGGTGACAGTGTAGGTGCGGTTGGGGTCGCTGCAGACCTCGATGAGGACGTTGGCATGCCTAACAAAAGAGGAGAAGAAGAGAACATCGCCTCTGTTGGGAACATTACGGCTGACGAGGTGGAAAACGTTGATTGACTGGAGGAGAGAGATGATCTGGTCGACTCCGGAGACGGAGGAGGGAAGGGCGAGTGGCTGGGTGGAGAGCTCGTTGGCGCCCTGAAGGTCCTTCCACTTTTGGATCCACAAGAGCTTCTCCATCTGTCCATTCTCCGCAAAGAGGAGGTGTGAGGGGACAGTGTCTTGAAAGTAAAACACCTTGTTCACCTTCATTGCCATCTTGATCTGTCCGTCCCTGGTCTTACATGCATCGTTGAGCGCAGGGGTGTCGAACTTGAGGGGGACGATGGCCTTGACGGAAGCTCCGTTGGGGACATCCACCTTGATTTGGCCAGCGGGAGAGAGGCCGAAGTAGTTCACGTTGAACTTCATGGGGAACGACGAGAGGGACGCTCCAGTATTGTTCTGGATGGTCACGTTCATCACGATAGTTCCATTCGATCTGCTGAACTTGTTTCTCAGCTCGAGTCCGTCGGATGAAAGAATCACGGGGTCCTGTGCCACGACTGGGGCAGAGGCTGCGGGAGCGGATGAAGAGAAGTTAAACAAGGCGTCAAGGTCGTTCAGTCCAGAGTTGGTGGCTGCGGGAGCAGGGGCAGCGGGGGCAGAAGGGGTGGAGTTCAAGCTCAATGCGCCGAGTCCCAAGAGATCGAAGCCAGCAGCAGGAGCTCCAGCCTTCTGGGTAGAGGCGGCGTTGGTGGCAGGGGCGGCGTTGGCGGAGGTGGGAGAAGAGACAGCTTCAGCTCCTTCGTCATCCTCGTCTTCTCCGATCTCCTCGTCCTCGTCCTCGTCCTCTTCCTCCTTTCCAAGACGAAGGCCAGCACGTCCACCCTTAACGAACATCTCAGGGGGTTTGTGGTAGATGGAAGAGAGGGTAGCCATGTTGTCGAGAAGAGTGTCCAACACCTCAGGGTCGAGCTGATAAGTGTCGTCGGTGATCACGGGCTTCTGGGCGAGGACGACGTCGAGGGCAGCTGCAGGGTCAACGGAGAGGAGACGCCAGTAGATGTATCCTCTATCTCTGAGATCAGGGTTGTCGGAGCACTTGGTGGAAAGATCAAACACACGAGTGACCAACTCCTTGGCCTCACCAGGCTTCTTCAGGAACACCTTCACGACAGCGGTGAGGAGTTGGAGCTGAACCTGTGCAGTCTCCTCTGCGAAGGACTCCACCCACTGCTCAAGCAACTCGGCAGCGTTGTCGATACGGTCTCCATACTCTCCCACGATCCAGATCATGGCAGACTTGGCCTCAGGCTCATCGAGGGTATCGAGGTTGTCACAGAGGACGGAGATGACGGACTCGTACTTGTTGGGGTATCTGCGGAAGATATCCTTGATCACAATAACGGCCTCCTGCACAACGTAGTTGACCTTGTTCTCAATGAGCTGGATCAAGATAGCAATACACTTGTCAGCTGCCTTTCCGAGCTTGATGGCGCATCTTCCGATTGCCAACACAGCCTTACGGACGAACTCCACATCCACCTCAGAGGCGTACTCCTTGAACTCAAGAAGCACCTTCTCGATGTTGGAGATAGAGGCCAGGGCCACCATGATCTCGAGCTTCTCCAGCTTGACGTAGATAGGGTCGTTGTACTTGCAGAAAAAGTGCTTCACGTAGTTAGCGAGGATATCGGGCTGCTTCTGCACAATGAGACGCATGTTTCTGAGTGCCACGTATTGAATCTCAGGCTTCTGCTCGGAGAGAAGGGTGATGAGAGGGGAGGGAGCTTCTCGAGCAGGACCATGTCAACGAGCTTCTGGTTCTGGATGTACTTGACGTACTTCATGATCACCTTAACAGCACTCATCGCGACGGCACTGTTAGCGTGCTTGAGCCTGGGGGAAACTCTCTCAACGATGTCTTCAGCATCGGTGGGAGAGGGAGTGCAGCGTGAAAGACAGTCCAGGATACATACTTGTCCCCACTCAGTGCAAGCATTGAGAGCAGAGAGGAGCTTCTGGAGGGTGTCTCCGTTAACCTTGAGCACATCCTTCCTGGAAGTCTCAGCGATCTCCACCAGGGCAGCGACGGCGTTCGCGACGACGGTGTGGTTGGAGTCCGAGATGAGGTCACGGAGGAGCTGGATGAAACCTTGGTCCTCAACCAACTCAGGGTTCATGTCGTGGAGCTTAGCAACACACACTGCCGCAGTCTTTCTGACGTAGGGGTCTGAGTCTTTGAGACAAGCAGCGAGGGGATCGCAGAGGAACTGAGTGATTTTGTCAACTCTGATACATCCCATGGTTCTGATCGACAGAGCCCTGATCAAGGGGTTGGGGTCCATTGCGTCCTTCTGGAAAGAGTTCACCACCAAAATAGCCTTGTCGGGCTGAGAGCGAGCGTAGTTGATGATGTACAAGTACACCAACTTCTTCAACTCGATGTTATCGGTCTGCATGCACTTAATAACATCGGTGAAGAGGACAGATACGTCCTTTCCCACAGTCATATTCGCAATTACCTTCTTCACTGCCTCCTTCACCTACAACCGTCGCACCACCAACACAATTACAACACGCACACAGAAAAATGCGTCCACCAGGGGTAGAGTGGAGAATCCAAGGATGAAACAATTAACAGTACAGAGGAAGAAGTACACACACACACACATACATATACGTGTTTAGACACATCATTAAACACCCCCCTGCGACTCCCGTCAACTAAAATTCCTTCTACACACACCAGCACACGTACTCATTCACGTATACAAAAAGTTTCACAGTTTATCCTCAAATATGCATTCATTCAGAACACGCCGGACTCTTTCCTTCTCTACCCAAATCAGGAAATTCCAACAAAACGAAGCAAAACGCAAACACTTCTCATAGAGTGTCTCAATCATGCATCACTTGCGAATATAATCCATACTACGCACACACTCAGTTCCATTCATTACTCGATGGAGACTGCCGGAACATAACAAGAAAGGAAGATGGGCAATGCAATAATGAAGCAGATAAGTTGTTACCTTGCTTTTGTCGGTGGAGTTCAGATCAGAGCGCAATTCATAAATCTCACCTTTCTTAGGAGGGGAGAAGTACTTGGCGTCCTTACCCTACATAGATACATACACACACACACATACATATATAAACGTTTGGAGTTACATACATTAGCCCCGCAAACAAATTTATTTGACGATGCTGGTAATCACGCCAGTCCTCAAGCTAAAATGCAACATTCAAGTCTTCTCCGTAACGCCTACGGAAATCCAAAGATGCTAGTCTTCCACGGAACCCAAGACAACGCCAAACACTCACCTTTGACATCTGCAATGTGAATCAGACACATAAAACACACCCAAATAAACTTTGTCAGTAAACACGATCTGGACATACAAAAATTTCCTGTTCAAATTCATCTAGGACTCTATTTACAATGAAAATAAGAAACGTTGCAGAAAATCCCTAAAATAATTGTATAAACACAAATACTATTAAACACCCTCTAATACCAGAACACATCAAACGCATCTTGTGCAACGCAATAACACGATCAGTAAACGAAAGTGTGTTGAGGAAAGCATAGAGCGAGTAAATTCAAAAAGATAAATAATCCTAAATTCTCTATCATTTTGAAATCAAGCTAAAGAGAAGATTAGCAATTATTGCCACATTCCGAAATAATGCCCGAAAGCAACTATTTCCTAATACATAATATCGTACACACTCTCTGCCTATGATTTGCGTTTGCTAAAGATGCTCGAACTGACCAACAAGACGCGAATAGGATAGATGTTTCTCTCCTGGTCACTTTGACATGGAAAAACTAAAAACTGATTAAACCTGATGATTCATATGAAAATCGTTGCTTATTTAGTGTATTAATGCACCAAATATTTATCGATTGCATAGAGTATGCATGCACTATACACAAGAAATAAATAAATGGGATGAGATACCCATTTGCAGTAAATGAAACCGAACATTATGCTGAGTTTGATTCTGTTTATTTATTTTTGACTGTCTCCATATTTGTATTGCACAATAGTACATGTATGTATCCTTTCTCTTTTTATCCGAGCTCTTTAAGCAGTAAATATACTTGCAGGAATATCGTTTTCATCTAGGATTCCCATCAATCACCATACATGTTGTAAAATCTCGAAAAACTTCAATTGTTTGAAAATATTATTTGTATAAATTGGAAGGTCCAGGAACATACACGCACAGTTCTATACCAGAAATACGTCGCCTTCATGGAATTCCCTTAAAACTAGTAGTGAAGTTTCGTAGGAGAGAGCACGCGCTAAACACCCAGACGCGAACAAAACAGAATACGCAAATATTTAAGATAAATAAATATACTACCACTCAATCAACAAAAGTATCAAAGGAAATAATGGATGCAAAGAGGAAATAACATATTCGTGTATACACTAGATGCAATCGGTGTCTAATGAAGTCTAGAGGTGTGTGTGCTTTGCTTCGTTCGTTGTGCTTGATTTGCATTAAACAATTAATATTAGTGCGCTGCATAACCTTGTAAAAAAACAAAAACTATGATAAATACGTATCCGCGCTGCTGATTATGCTTGCACAATCAATGACATTTGCGACATCATCGGGTTTTATACGCTTGACTTACGTAATTTCGCTATAGCACCTGTAGAATCACATTGCAGGGGAATGATATAATCTAAGACGTTTTATTTATTCAAAATTTGTCGTATATATATGCACATAACACACCGTGCCTTACATTCCTGTAGCATATCACATCCAGATAAACAACATATACAATGTGCAGAAGAACGACGAGAGCAGGAGCAAGCCAATGAGGATACGTGTGTGCTAATAATAAAAGGAGCAAAAGGCAAGAGAAGCGATAGAAGAGAGGCACACAGGCATACGAAGATGCAAATATACGTTAAGTCCTATCCATTCATCTCCTTTTCTTTCTTATCCCTCCTCTGCTCTACTCTGCTCTCCTCTTGTTTCTCTCTCCTCTTCTCTCTGAACCATCTTCATCTCTCTCTTCTCTCTCTTCTCTCTCTCCTCTCTCCCTCTCCTTTCTCTTCTCCCTTCCTTCGTCCCTCTCACCCCTCTCCCTTCCCCTCTCTCCCCACCTGCTCTCTTTGTCTTCTACGCTTGCTCCCCTCCTCTCCATCCCTTCCCTCTCCTCCCTTCTCCCCCCTTTCCTCCTCACCCCTCCTTTCCTCCCTCTTCCTACTACTTACATCGATTTCCCTTACATCAATTTCCTCACAACTTTCTTCCTCAATATCCACGCTTTTTTCCCTCTTCTCCCTCCTTTCCTTCCTCTCTCTCTTGTCTCTTACTTCATCACGCCTCCTCCTTCCGTGCTTCTCCCTTCTCTCTCTACGCCTACTTTCCTTCTCCTTCATTTCCTTCCTCTCCTTCTTTTTCTTTCTTTTCCTTCTTTTCTTTTTTTTCACTCATCCTTTTCCTCTCCCTCTTCTCTTCCTTCTTCTTCATTTTATACTTCTCTGCTAAGTGCAGGAGAAACGAGATGTTATCGTTATCATCCAGGGACAGACCTCCTTCTCTTCCTCCTCTCTCTCATCATCTCTCCTTCGCCCTCGGCCATTCTCCTCTTCTTCTTCATCCTCATCATCAGAGTAACAATCCTCCGAGTCTTCCTCCTCCTTTTCCCTCCTCCTGCTCACGTTCCTCTTCTTTCCACTTCCCCTCTATCCCTTTCCCTTTCCTTTCCCCTTCTACGCCCTCTCTCACCATTCTCTTCTGCCCTCCCTTCTTCTCCATCCCCTTCCCCATATCCAGGATTTCTTCAATATCGGAGTCCGAGGAACTGGATGATAATATTTCAGAAGAAGATATTTCTGAAGAAGATATTTCCACTTCACTATGTATAACACACCTCGCTTCCTTACCGTCTCTTCCCCCTCCCCTTTCTCTGTTTTCTCCAGCTCCCCTTTCCTTCTCTTTGCCTTGTTCTCCTCTCTCTCTGCTCCTGCTTCTCTTCCACAACGATAAAGCTTTTTGCGAGTACACCGCCCTCTTCTTCTCCGATTCCTCTTCATCCAATTGCCTCTTCTCCCTCTCTCTCTTCTCCCTCTCCCTCTTCTCCCGTTCTATGACATCTCTCTCCGCTCTCTCTCTTTCTTGCCGCTTATCTTCCCATCCTTTGCCTTCGCTTCCTCCACTCCCCCACTCCCTCCCTCCCTCTCCCCCAGTCTCCTTCTCTCCCCCCCTCTCCCCCTGTATCCTCCTCTACCTCCCCCTCTCCCCCAGTCTCCCCTCCTCCTCTCCCCCTGTATCCTCCTCTACCTCCCCTCTCCCCAGTCTCCCCCTCCTCCTCTCCCCCAGTCCCCCCTCTCCCTCCCACTCCCACTCCCACTCCCATTTCCACTCCCTCCCCCTCCCTCCTCCCTCCTCCGTTGTTCTTGTTCTATCTCTCTCTGATTCCTTATCATTCTCTCGGGGTGAACAAATCCTGAAGAAGGAGGGGGGAAGAGGAAGAAGAGGAAGAAGAAGAGGAAGAAGAAGAAGAGGAAGAGGAGGAAGAAGAGGAGGAAGAGGAGGAAGAAGAGGAGGAAGAAGGAGATGAAGAAAATGAAGAAGAGGAAGGGGAAGGGGAAGGGGAAGGGGAAGGGGAAGGGGAAGGGGAAGGGGAAGGGGAACGGGAGATACTCTTCATGTAGGACGAGAACCCGGGAAGACAGGAGGGATCGAACATAACTGGAGGGAAGGAGGAGGAGGAAGGAGGGGCGGGAAGGAGGGAGGAGGAGGAGGGAGAGGGAATGAAGAGGGATGGGAGGAGGGTGGAAGTGCAGGAGGACGAAAAGAAGAGGGAGAAGAGGAGGGAGAAGAGGAAAGAGAAGGAGGAAGAGAAGAAGGGGAAGTCGTGAGTAAGAAGAAGTGAAGGAGGAGGTTACGGAGGAAGTGAATGAAGAGGTGAAGGAAGAGATGAAGGAGGAGGTGAAGGAAGAAGTGACAGAAGAGGTCACTCTCTCCAAAGGAGGCATGTTTTCAAATTGATAAACACCATTGTTATTCCCCTTGTCTCGTCCCCTTTCTCTTTCCCTTTCCTTTTCACTTATTTCCATCCTCCCACTTCCCTCTTCACTTCCCTTGTCACTTCCCTTTTCACTTTCTCTTTCACTTTCGCTGTCGCTTTCAGAGTTGTTGAAAACAGAGCTAAGAAGAAAGGATTTCGTTTTTCCTCTCGATTCCCCTTCTTTCTTTCCTCGCTCGCTTCCCTCTTCTCTTCCACTCCATCCCTCTTCTCCTCCCTCCCCTCTCGCTCACCCTCCTCCCCTCTTTTCCCTTAGAAGAAGAGTCGGAGGAAGGGAAGGAGTAAGGGAGGGAGAGGAGCACTCTGTTCGACGCATTGCTTCCCTTTCCTTTCTCTTCATTCCCTAGCTCGTGTCCCCATCTCCTCTCCCCTTCTCCGTCTCCCACCCCTCCCTCTCTCTCTCTCCTCCCCACCTCCTTCTTCAAGTTGTATCTTTTGAACAAAATCTCGTTCGGAATCCATTGGAAAACACGACGCACACACGTCACCCCCTCATCTATAGAAGAGGAGGAAGAAGCAGGAGAAGCAGAAGAAGCAGAGGAGGAAGAAGAGGAAGAAGAGGTGTGAAGAACGGCGTTATTGAGCTCATTCATACTTCCACTGTGCTCGTTTCTGTAGGAAATCCCGGCGTGCACGGTTCTTTCCAAGTCGATGCTCCCTCCTTCTGTGAAGTTGAGACCCATAAGAGAGGGAGGAAGGGAGTGGGGAGGACGTGGATGTAGAGAGGTTTGGCCCATTCTTTCCCCTTCCCTCCCTCCCCTTCCCTTCCTCCCTCCCTCTCTCGCTCCTGCTCTCCCCATCTCTCTCTCTCCTTCCCTCTCTCACCCACAGCCTTATTTCTCACCACGAAATCTTCTTTTCCTCCATTTGCTTCCCTCCCTCCCCCTCTCTCTCTCCCCTTCTCCCCTTGACCCCGTCCTTCCTCCTCCCATTCCTCTACCACTTTCACGTCCCACTCACCATCGTCAAACATCAAGGCTCTTTTCCTTATTTTATCACTCTCTTCTTCTCCCACTCCCATTCTCCTTCCTCCTTCTCTTCCGCCCCCTCTACCCCCTCTTTCTCCTTCATTTCTCCACTGCAATTTCCTTTCGCCCTCACTTCCCCACTCCCTTTCCCTCCATTCCCTTCCCCTTTCCCTAGCTTCCCTTCCCCTCTCTCTCTCACTCTCAGTCGCTTTATGAACCGGATCTAGGGGGAAGCTGCGGGGAACTATGAAATTACAATGAGAAAGAGACAGAGAAGAAGGGGAAGAGGAGGAGGAGAAGGAGGAGGAAGAGGAGGAAGAGGAAGGAAAGATGGCGAGAGGACTTGGATTTGACGAAGAAGGGATAGCATTTCTTCATTTTCGAATTCTGCTCCATCCACTTCACCCTCTTCTCCTCTTTCGTCCAGTCCTTCTCCCTCTCCACCCCCTTCGCCGCTTTCCTCCTCTTCACTATCGTCCCACCCAGAACTCCTCTTCTTCTCTCTCCCCCACACCCCCCTTCCTTATTTCCGCCCCCTCCTTTCCTCTTTCTCCTCTCTCTCCTCCTTCTTTTCCAGCTTCCATCATCCTCTCCTTCCCCTTTTTCTTCCCTCTCTCCCTCTCCTCTTCTCCCCTCTCCTCTTCTCCCCTCTCCTCTTCTCCCCTCTCCTCTTCTCCCCTCTCCTCTTCTCTCTTCTCTCCTGCTTTCCGACTCTTTCTCGATTTGAAAGACACAAGAGAAAGATCAGAACTGCAGACACATGCTAGATATTTGTTCTCCTTCCCCTCACCCCCTCCTGCTCTCCGTATCCTCTTCCTCCCCTCTCCTCTTCCCACCTGTTTCCCATCCCTCTCCTTTCTTCTTTTTGCTTTCTTCTCCCTCCCTCCACGCTTCCCTTCCCTCCTGCTCGTGCTCTTCCTTCCCTGGTCCTGACCGCCTTAACTCCAAACGGTACTGGGCCGACTGTACCTTCATCTCCATCACTCTCACTCTCGCTCAGACTCACGACTTCTATCGGGTCCTCTTGTCCTGTTCTCCTACGCCCCCCTTGCTCTCGTCCCCCCAACCCCTCTTGCCCCCTCACCTCTAGACTTCCTCGCGTGATAGTCCCCTCTTCATCTTCGTACCCATCGTATTCCTCAGAGGTCAAGTCAATCACTCCATCTCTTCCTCCCAGCGCACCTCTCTCGCCCTGCCTTTCCCCAGCCTTATTTCTCCACATGAGAGACCCAGACGAGTCGGATGATGACGCGGAAGAGGACGCGATAGATGATCGAGATGTGATGAGATGCTCGTTCTGAAGGGTGTGGAGAAGGGGGTCATACCCCACTCCGAATCTGAACCCGTCGTAAGAAAGAGATCGAAAGAACAACAACAAAGACTCAGAGTTGTCTTCCGAGAAAGAGAGCGGGGAGGCATCCGAAGAAAAAGAAGACGAGGAGGAAGAGGAAGCAAGAGACACGCCTCGTGCCCCTGCCCTTCTCTCTCTCTTATCTCTCTTGTCTCTGCTTTCCCTGGCCTCCTTTTGTTTAATGCTGAGCTCTCTCATCCTCTCCAGCACCCGCTGACCCACAGATCCAATTGGGCGAACGTACTTCAAACCCGTAGCCCCCCTTTCCCTCCTCCTCCTCCATCTACACCGTCACTAGCCCCTCCCCGCTGAGACGAAGCAAAGGGTCTAGTCGCCCTGTGCTGGTTCTCCTGCACGTTGATCACGTCTTCTTCATCCATAAAGTCTTCTACTCTCTGTTCTCTTCTTCCCGTTCCTCCTCCTCCTCCCCCTCCCCTTCCTCCTTTCCCCTTTCCTGACTCCACAAACGAAGAGGGCTTCCAACCATCTTCAGTCCCACAATCAATACGATACCCAGCTGACGAGCCTGCAGAAAAACCACCCTTGAAACGATCTTCGTAATACGCAGGAGCGAAACTATTCTTCTTGGCTTCTTTCTCTTGTTGTTTATCCTTCCTACTCCCTCCAACGTTAAAACACTCCAGGTTGGGATTCAGAGGAGTACCCAAAATAAACAGATCAGCGTCATCGTCAGAGTCATTATCTGAAACAGGGCGATCTTTGTAGGCACTTGGCTTCGCGTACGAATCTCTTCCGTTATGCGTTCGAGAAGAAAAAGAGTTGGGACCCTTCGTCGAACCGAAAGCTCTCTTTTTAGAGTGTTCAGAATGTATCATATTATTTTTTTACCCCCAGACTATTAATCACTTTGTATTCAATAGTTAACCAATTTAATTCACTTTAAAAGTGAGTATTATGCGTTCTATTGATATCGACAAAGTTTTCAATGAAAATATTCCTTCAACAAAAATCTGGTTTGAAAAAATGACTATCCAAACAACACCCACAAATTAGAAAAACTCAGTTCTGTACAAAGGTTTCTAGATAAACACCAACTTCGTCAAACAACTTCAAGTCCAAATATACGGCTCCTTCTTTATTTGAAATTTATATTCTCCCCAAATGAGTATTTCTATTATTTTCCCCGAAGCTAAGAAATTGACCTACAAAGTGAACAGAGGCATCACGGAGTTGGAAAACTCTGAGTTATATGACCCTTCGCTTCCTCAACCCACTCATTCATATGCAACTCTGTCATCAAAGAAGAAAGATCCTCGTGTATCTTCACCGTATTCCTCGGGGTTTGACAACGATGACGATCTTGACGCGCGCGAGAGAACAAAAAGAACCTTGAATGAATTCAGAATTTTGGAATCGACAGTCAGAGAGGACCTTCGCGAGCTCCAAGAGAGTGTCCGCTTGCTACACTCGATATCTCGTCAGGATGGAAATACGAACCCCGTATGGAAGATGTAGGTTGACTTTCATTTATATCGTTTTGCTAGTTAAAATCTTCCGTCTCTCCTATTTTCTATTCCATATCCTCTGCATTTCTTTTTATTGTTTCGTATTCTTATTCGACTCTAACCCCTGTAAATGCCTGCTCTCGCCTCCAACAGGAAGATCAGTCAGTTGGAGGATGACTATCGACAGAGTGAGAAATCATTCGAATACCACATTGAGCGGATGATAAGGATGGAGAGGAGCATGGATATGAGGAAGGAGTTATTCGGAGACTACGAAGGAAAGACGGTAAGACGCACGAGATGCCACTATACAATGCCACCATACAATACTATATATTTGCACCACACATCAATGTGACATAAATGTATTTACATTTGCATTTAGCCGCTTTTGTGGACTCATTCAATCTAACTAAACCATCCTCTTTCTCTCTCTTGTTTACTTCCCACCACCCTCTTTCTCACTTTTGTGCACTTCATACCGTCCTGTTCCATTCCGTTTTCTTCTTCCCCCACCCCCGCTCCCACCCTTTCCCCCTTCCTTGTTTCTCCCGTTCTAGTCGTGGGCAGACATAGAGTCTGGATCAATGGAGAGGGATCGCCTAAAGGAATCCTTGTCGGCTATTGATCAGGTGTTGGGATTAGCTGGAGACACGTTCGGAGGGCTCAAGAACCAACGACTCCAGCTCAAGTCGATCCAGGAGAAGGCGCTGACCTTCGGGAACTCCATTGGTTTGTCTTCAACTGTGCTGAAACTGATTGAACGAAGAGAAGTGTGGAACGCGTTCGTTACCTACGCATGCATGGCGCTCACTATCGTACTAGTTGTCCTCGCTATCTACTTCCTGAGATGATCTCATGCAGCTGGAAGATCTCACACATTCACTCTACGTGCACCTCACTCCCACTCTCACTCACATTCACTATCACTCCCACTCTCACTCACCCTCGTACGCAGTGTGTGCACTAAGGGCATATCTACTCGTTGAGGGCGTTGTGCTCGACTGGTATGCGTACCTACAAGTGTAGTTGCTACATATGGTGCACACGTCATATGACGTGTCTGCTCAAAGATGCACACGTCGGTGTGACCGTCCAATGTACGCACCGGAATGCTTGCCCTCGTTACCCTTCTGCGCACCACTCGTTGCTCGTAATCGTTACAGCGGGCAGTTTCTACTCGATTCGTCTTTGACGTGGTAGGACTATCCGCGCTGCCATTTCGTTTGTTGTTCATCTCTACATTCCACACACACATCCTCATATTGATCTACCCTCCCACCGCTTACTTCTCTTTCTTTCCCCTTTTCTTTCCTCTTTCTCTTCTTTCCCCCTCTCTTCTCTTTCCCCTCTCTTCTCTTTCCCCTCTCCTCTCTTCCCTCTCTCTCCTCTTCCCCTTCTTACTCCTCCTAATTTCTTCTGAATTTTCTTTCCCTCGTTTGCCCCACTTCCGCTGACCAGCTCTTTACTTAGATCGAACTTCGATAGATTCTTTGTTGTCGTGAATAGCACACACAACATGTACTGATTCATAACATTCAGTTTCAGAAATAAATAACACACATATACATATACACATGCACATACACATACAAATGCATATGTACATATACGAGTAAACTTCGTTGTAGTATATCCGTATAAAGAAAAAGTCATTTTGCTACATGTTATATCAACATCACTTCTAAAGCAACGGCCGAGACAAAAGACGACTCAGCCAACAAACACAGTAACTAGGTTTATTAAGATACAGAGTTACAGGAGCTACGCGGATTGTCCCGCGTGTTCACACTTCTATTAACACGTACATACGCGCATACACATAAACATACACACATGCATATACCCATATCCACGTGCAGCTAAGCTATCACACATTACACCGCATCGACTGCTCAGTGAAGAAGTTGATTCCAAGTAGTGAGTACAGTCCATAGAACGAAAAAGAAAAGAGGGGGAGGGAAAAAAATAAATAGAATTCAGGTCACAGACAGATTCGTAGATCACGGACTCAAGGATCAAATGGAAAGATCTAGATCATCAGAAATATCTAGGTCCGAAAAGAATCCAGCCCGTGTCCTATTTTTATCTCTTGATTCTTCTCTTTGTTTTTCACTTCCTCCCTCTCTTTTTCCCTTTCTCTCTCCCTCTCTTTCTCCTTCTCTTTTGCATTTCTCCCTCTCACTTGATTCATTTTCTTCCTCCTCTTCCACCTCCTCTTCCTCCTCCTCATCCCCTCGTTGTCCTTCTTCATTTCCTTCCTCTTCCCACTCCTCTTCTTCTCCATCCTCTTTTTCTTCCTCTTCCTCTCCCTCTTCCTCCTCCCCTTCTCCTTCCTCTTCATCCGAGCCTATTAATTCGTCCAAAAGATCTCTATCCTTCTCCTTCCTCTCCTTCCTCTCCCTCTCCTTCCTCTCTCTCTCCTGCTTCTCGTCTTCCTCTTCCGCTATCTTCCGCTCCCTTTCCCTAACACTTTCCTCCTCCCTCCTCTTTTTCTCTTTCTCCACTTCTACCCTTCTCTCCCTCTCTTTCTCCTTCCTCCGACTCTCCTCCTTCTCCTCCTCCTCCCTCTTTCTCTCCTCTCTTCTCAGCCATACACTCAACCTCACCCCCTCTATATCTCCTCCCTCTCCTCTCTCTCCTCCCTCTCCTCCCTCTCCTTCCTCTCCTTCCCCTCTTCCTTTCTCTTCTCCTTCCACTTTTCCTCCACCCACATTGTCCTTTCCTTCCCCTCCTTCCTCAGTCTCATCTCGTATCTTGAACGCTCGCTCATTTTTCCTCTTCGGAACAGTCAACAGAGCGTCACAACCACTCAAATTGAGAATGTACAAGATCTTTATGCACTTGAGAGGGAGGTTGAGGAAGGGTTTTGATACATCTAGAGGAGAGGAAGAGGAGGGAGAACGAGAGGAACGGGAGGGGAAGGGGAGAAGAGAGGAAAAAACAGAAGACTAAGAGGAATGAAGTGAATCAGAGGAGAAACGGACATCAGTAACTGAAGGTTGTACCACTCAATATGAGAAAACATCTCCGCACTAGAGGAGGAAGAGGAGGAAGGGGAAGGAGAATAAGAGTAATTAATTTGACAGGAGGGAAGGGGGAGGACGGAGGAGTAGATCGAGGGCAGAGGGAAGAGTTGGGGAGATAGAAGAACGCAAGGGGGAGGGAGAGGAGCCGAAGGTGGAGGGGAAGGGGGGAAGGAGGAGGAATCGATAAACTACATGATCCGCAGTAAGAGTTTATGGGGTAAAAGGGAGAGGGAGAAGGAGAAGGAGAAGGAGAAAAGGAGGGAGAGGGAAGGGGAGAGGGAGAGGGAGAGGGGGAGTGTAAGAGGAGGGAAGAGGTGGGAGAGGAATAAGAAGAAGGTGGCATCGCGGGCGAAGGAGGAGAGAAAGATAGGGAGAAGGAGAGAGAGGTGGAAAAGGGAGAGGAAGGAGGAGAGGAGGAGGAAGAGGGAGAAGAAGAGTGAGGAGAAGGAGGAGAAGGAGAAGGAGAAGGAGGGGAAGGAGAAGGAGAAGGAGGGGAAGGAGAAGGAGGAGAAGGAGAAGAGTAGGATTCCGATGAGTGTTGAGAACAGTAATGTGCTACTTCACAATTAGGAAATATGAATGAGCAGAAGAGAGGGTGAGCCAGGAGCAGAAGAGTGCGGAGTTCAAAATAGGAAGAAGACCAGAGGAGGAGGGAGAAGGAGGAACTGTAGAGGGAGAGGAGGAGGGAGGAGGAGGAAAAGACCGAGCTGAGAGACAGAGAGGAGAGGGAGGAGGCAGAAGAGACGGTTGGGCAGAGGAAGGAGGAGGAGGAGGAAGAGGGGCAGGACGAGGAAGAGGGGGAGGACGAGGGGGAGGAGTGTGGTGAGGCTCGTGATTGGACAGTCGATGCCCACCGCCCATTGTCCCTGTCTCTTTCTCCTTCTCTTTCTCTTTCTCTTTCTCTTTCCCTTTCTCTTTCCCTTTCTGCGTCTCTTCTCTCGTCTTCCTCTCTTCTCTTTCCCCCCTCTTCCCTTCCCTTCCCCTCTCCCCCTTTCTCCCTCCTTCCCTTTCTCCTCTTCGTTTTCCTCCTCCTCTTCCTTTCCCTTTCCTCCTTCCTCCCACTCCTCTAATTCCCTCAGTATTTCAAACACGTCCTTCTTCTCTCCCCTCTCCCTTTCCTCTTCCCTTGCGTCTCCTTTCCCTCCCTCTTCATTGGCATTGCAGACGCATTGTTTCGTTCAATTTGAGACTGAAAAGAGAGTCTGAGGAAAGAGAAGGGAGGAGGAGAGAGGGAAAGTGCTTGGAAGAGAGAGAGGAGAAGATGATGTCGAGGAGGAGGAGCATCCGAAGGCAGAGAGAGAGGGAAGAACGAAGGTAGGAGGGAAGGAGAGGGAGAGGGGAAGACGAGAGAGAAATGGAGCGGGAGGACAAGGGAAGGGGGAGAAGGGAGAGAGAGAGAGGAGGAAGAGGAAGAAGAGGAGGAAGGGGAAGAGGAGGAAGAAGAGGAAGAAGAAGGAGGAAGAGTATCGCTTGCTGTTCAAGTCGATGGACAAGAGCGAGTGCAGATCAGAAGAAGAAAGAAGAGAAGGGAGGAGAGGGAAGGAGGGACAAAGAGACGTCACTAAGTCACCTGCCCTACACGAGCTCAGGTAGACGCGGGGAACTAGGAGGATGGAGAGGAAGGGGGGAAAGGAAGGTAAGGGAAGGGAACATAAGAAGAGTTAGAAGAGTAGAAGAGGAGCGAGATGCAAAGAAAAACGAATGATGGTGTTGATACTCCTCATGTATATATATGCATATGCACACACATAAATATATACATAGGAGATATTTATACTATGCTATAGTCTTGATCAAATATCTAAATGAGATTTTTTTTACCTGTGGTCTGCATGAATCCCAGAGGAAAAGGATATTTTGAAGATACGTGGGAGAGACAAATCAATGTGAGTAACGGACATTTCACTTCGAGTGAAAAGTCTAGCAGCGAAGACGTCTGAGGGAGGGGAAGAAGAGGGAAAGGAGAGGGAAGGGAGGGGTAGGGAAGGGAAGGGAAGGGAAAAAAGAAGAAAAGAGAGAGAACAAGAACAGAGAGAGGGGGAGTAACGGTTAGAGAGAGGGGGAGTAACGGTTAGAGAGAGGAGTGAAAATGGAAAGTAAATATAACAAGTGGAGAGTGAAAAACAACAAGTGAAAAGGAAAGAACACACCTCAGACTGAGAAAGAGAAAAATCTTAGGAAGATAAAGGAGAGAAGAGGGGGCGGAGGGAGAGAGAGGGGGACGAGACAGAGGAGGAGAGAAGGAGGAGGAAGGAGAAGAGGAGGAGGGTGGAGCGTAGGATGGAGAGAAAAAGGGAGAGGGAAAGGGAATGGGAGAAGAGGCGAGAGAGAATAACTGCCGAACGACGGTTACTCCAGTGAAAATGAGAGGGGATGCGAAGAGGAAATGACGAGGGGTGAGAGGGAGAGCGGAGGCGCACAAGAGGAATAAAGAGACTGTGGGTGTGGGTGTGTGTGTGTATGCGCATGAGCGTGCTTCTCAATTTGAACTCTCGCCCTAGTCTTCTTGGTTTTTAATGTTGGCATCCTATGCGCATCATTTTCTCTTCTAACTCTCTCTTTTCTATCTCTCTCCCTTCTCTCCCTTTCTCTTCTCTCTTCCTCTACCCCCCCTCTCTCTTTCTCTCCCCTTTGCCTTCCCTTCCCTTCGTTCCCTCACCCTCCCTTTCGCTTTCTCTTATCCTCGTGGTCTTGATCCCTATTCCGTATCGATTTCCCTCTTCCTTTCCTCTTCCTCTTTCCACTT
Source organism: Drosophila quasianomalipes (assembly GCA_035043665.1). Lineage (NCBI taxonomy): Eukaryota > Metazoa > Arthropoda > Insecta > Diptera > Drosophilidae > Drosophila > Drosophila quasianomalipes. Next base: position 43,230 of record JAWNMU010000158.1, on the reverse strand, counting down.
CCAGTCCTCCTTCTCTCCTCCTCCTCCTCCTTCTCCACTTTCGCCTTTTTCTCTTCCTCGCTTCTTCTTCCTCCTTCCCCATTAGATCAACCACAGACTCAGCGAGACAGAGACACAGGGAAGGGAGGGGAGAGGAGGGGGAGGTCAGAAGACAGACACGAAGGGACCGAGGACAATGGAGGAGGAAAACGAAGACACGGGAGGAGTGGAATAGGGACACACGGAGAAGTAGGGGAGGGAAAGTGGAGAGAGCCACGACGAAGAGAGATCGAGATGAGGGGGAAGTAGAGTGGGATGAAGTTGAGAGAGAGGGTAGGGAAGAAAGGGAGGAGGAGGGGGAGGAGGAGGGGGAGGAGGAGAGGGAGGAGGAGGGGGAGGAGGAGGGGGAGGAGGAGAGGGAGGAGGAGGGGGAGGAGGAGGGGGAGGAGGAGAGGGAGCAGGAGAGGTGCGAGAGATTAGAAAAGAAAAGAAAGGTTCCATATCCCTGGGGAAACAGAGGAGTGACGAGAGGAAAGGGAGGAAGGAGAGGAAAGGGAGGAAGGAGAGGGAGAGGGAGGAAGGAGAGGGAGAGGAGGAGGAGAAAGAGGGAGATGATAGCGAGGGCGAAGAGGGAGTGGAGGGGCGAGGCGAGCTCTTGCTCTTTTCTTCGCTCTTCCCTCCTTCACCCTTCTTCTTCCCCCCGCTCGTTCTCTTATTGCCGTGCAATACCATCTCATAAATACTCATCTTCTTCGCTCCCCCCGCCCCTCCCTCACCTACTTCTCTCTTTCTTCTTCCTCTCTCCACCACCTCCACCTCTTTTCTTTCCCCTTTCTTCTCTCCCTTTCCTTCTCCCCTTCTCTCCCTATCAGCCCTCTTTTCGACTCGAAGTTCGTCCCCTCCTGCTCTCCTTTCTCCTCCTTCCGCCCCCTTTCCACTCCCTCTCCACTGGAGTTTGATAGAGCTAGCGAGAGCCAACACCCCGAACAACAAAGAGTCGTGGAGGGAGAGAGAGAACTCAAACTGCTGGGGAGGAAAACAGACGAGAATACTCTTGGCCACGCCCAAAGCAGGCGACAGCGTATACTCGTTCGATAACACGGCACCCGGATTCATCCGATATACTCTGACTCCTACCACGAACCAACGTCCCACCTCCTGCTTCCTCTCCTCCTCCCACCACTCCTACCTCTCCCCTTGTCTTCGCTAAGAGTTTCCACTCTCTCTCCCTTCGCCTTCTCTTCCCCCTCTATCTTCGCCCATGCTTCAGTTTGCACTCCCCTTACCCTTACTCGAGAGGAGGGAAGACGAGACAGGACGGAGTAGCTCTGGAGACAAGTGAGCAAGGGGAGGAGAAGGGAAATATGGAGGAGTTGAGAGGGGGACGAAGAGGAGGAGTTGAGTGGAGAGAAGGAGTACGATGACGAAAGGGGGCAGAGAAGATTGAGGGAGTGGGGATGGGAGACAGAGGGAAGGTGTCTGTGAAGGGCGAGAGAGGCTTCTTCTCTGTCGTACAAACAACTCCATCCCATGCTTTTGATTTTCCCATTTACTTCCCCTGCTACGTTTACTTCCCCATTTATGTCTTCGCTTGTCCCGATCTTTTCATCGTCTATCAGTCCACTTAGCTTCCCATTCAGTCCCCTGCCCACTCCTCTGTCCTCTCTCCCATTTATTCTTCCCTTCTCCCTTCCCACTGCCCATTTCTCTTCGGTAAAATCACCCAGAGACACACTATCATACCTTCCCTGGCTATACACACCTCTATATCCACCCTCTCCTTCTCTTCCTCTCTCTGCCTCAAATTCGGTCGCACTCGCTTCGTTCTCATCTGGCAATGAACACAGATCGGCTTCACCTAATAACAGCTTGATCTGCATACGAGTCATGTCTAGCTCTACCTTCGCCTCTATCCTTGCTTTTTCCAGCTCGTTGGCGATCCATTTGTCTTCCTCTCTCTCTACTGCATCTACTATCGCTTAAAACACATTTTGTCACTACATACAGAAGAAAAAATATTAGCCAAGCCTTTCCATCACCACGACGCTTACACTTACTCCAAATTGGATCAAGAAACGTAGTATATACATGTTTACACGATTTAAAATCTTCAAATAACCCCAGTTCTTAACGGAATTACAGTTTATGCAACTTTTTACTCAAAAAATACATCTGTAAACAGTAACAATCGTGTATACTCAAGAAATAGCACACATCTGAATTTACCTTCAGCAGCAATACGCTTGCTCTCCTTCATGCCGTAACGAAGCTAAAATTATGTTCTACAACGTTCTCTCTTTTGCGTGCCATATTTCCTCCCTCAAACAGGAAATATCAGCACCCACACAGGCGAAATGCAACATTAACTTTATTTAGTCCACAGACATGCTCTATAATACATACATACTTTACTATTATACACCATAACGCCAGAGTACATTTTTACACCTATTCCCAATTGCAAGTGAATGATCACAGTAAATTACGTGCTTCATATAGTCTGGGCTGAAACTCCGACCTTGCATTTCTAGTCAGGGGGAAGACACTACAAATAGCGAGTCCATAGCTTCCAGAAGCAACAAACACTTATCCAAAGAGATGATTCCACACATTGGTGGATACGCATACATCTGATGAGCTCTCAAGGACAGTTTAAAAACACTCCTTCCATTCAACATCTCCAAGGAATTTGAAAAAAGAGAGAAAAAATATAACAGGCGATTACATACACACAAATCAATGCACATAACATACAGGATAGACAAAACGCATGGCTCAAATATTACCCATAATCTGCACCTCATTCCACATCAGCTACATGCCACATATTCTGCGATAGCTTTCAGCCAGAAAATTCAGTTTCAGATTTTCAATTTCGGCGTGCGCATTTCACAGAGTAAATAAACATCAAAGAAATAAATTATTATCCGCCGACGCCTCACTCATACATACCAGAGGAACTGTTAAGTACAGAAATGAAAGAAAACATACATGTACCTTCTCCCCTACGTAGAAAAAGACGAAAGCACGTCACTCTCCCCATCTTTGAATTCGACCATCACCACCCACGCAAAAATAGGACGTCACCAAAAATATCTCAATTGTACGGAGGCAATGTTTACGATAATATACAGTAGTTGATCATCATTTATGACTATTCTTTATCAGCAGAAGTATTCTCATACATACGGCCTATACATTCACTTCAGTAAATTCACTGTTTGAAAAAATAGTGCTTGAGTTTCTAAGATAATCCGACCAATTTAAATCATTCACAACGGATATACAAATTAATGATAATATAAAGCAAACTTTGTAGTAGTAGGATATATGGAACGAAACATATAGGGCAAAAGTAATAATTTAATTAAACGAGTTACTCATAAAATGCGATTCACCGAGATCGGCACGGTTAGTTTATGAATAAAGCAGGTGACTAATAGAGAAAAATTATGAATAAATAATTTGAATTTAGCAGGCAAATATACGAACAGAAGATCTTTTAGATTCCATTAAAAATGCGAAATTGCGCAGTTGCAATTACCTACCTACACATCAAAAAGTAATTTTTGTTTGTATTGAAAATGAAGTCTGTCTTGCTTCTTCTCATTGCCGCCCTCGCTTGCGCCTTCGCTAAGTCCACTCTCGGAGAGGAGCAGTACCAGTTCCTCTTCTCCCGCTTCGTTGACCAGTACAACAAGCAGTACGAGGTTGACGCTTTCTTCACTCGTTACAACACCTTCAAGAACAACCTTGACTCCATCATTGCTCACAACGCTCAGGTCCCTGCTCCTTCTTACACCCTTGCCATCAACCACTTCGGAGACCTCACCCAGGAGGAGTTCAAGTCTAAGATGATGTCTTACAAGTCTACCCAGAACTCCTTCATCCGTTCTCAGAACGCTCCCGCTGTCTCCAAGGACCTCGAGCTTGCTTCTTCCATTGACTGGCGTAACAAGAACGCCGTCACTGGAGTCAAGAACCAGGGACAGTGTGGAGGATGCTGGGCTTTCTCCACCACTGGATCTGTTGAGGAGCTTGGGCCATCGCCAAGAAGAACCTCGTCTCTCTCTCTGAGCAGCAGTTGATCGACTGTGCTGGATCCTACGGAAACAACGGATGTAACGGAGGACTCATGGACAACGCTTTCGAGTACGTCATCAAGAACAACGGACTCTGTGAGGAGTCTGCTTACCCCTACAAGGCTGCTGACGGAACCTGCCAGACTTGCACCAAGGTTGCCACCATCTCCTCTTACAAGGACGTGACCCCCAACTCTGCTGCTGCCCTCAAGGCTGCCCTCAACGTCGGACCCGTCTCCATCGCTATTGAGGCTGACCAGATGGCTTTCCAGTTCTACTCTTCTGGAGTCTTCAACTCTGCTTGTGGAACCAACCTCGACCACGGAGTCCTCGCCGTCGGATATGGAACCGCTCTCCCCGGATCCTCCTACACTGGAGACTACTGGATTGTCAAGAACTCTTGGGGAGCTTCTTGGGGATCTTCCGGATTCATCTACATCGCTCAGCCCTCTGCTTCTTCCAACCTCTGTGGAATCCTCTCTGAGCCTTCCTACCCTGTTGTATAAATAGGTTACATTAATTAGTTAGTGTTATTCTTATCTTTCTTTTTTTCTGTACACACTTATTTCTCTCTGTCAAACTTTTATTTTCTAGTACATTAGTCGTGTAATTCCGCTACTTGTGTCAGGTTCGCGTTTCAGTAGATGTGATTTTTTTAAATATCCTGCGCTATACCCAAGGACCATGTATGCGATGAAAACCACCGATTTTCGAATATCCATTGTGATTGGATCATCGACAATAAAAAACCTCATAAATAATAACTCAGTTTTCCCGTTTCCATTGTAGTCTTTTTTAATGTCATCAATTGATTGTGTACGTATACATGAAGGACAGGAGTTGCTGAGGACTAAGATGATTCCTTATTTTCTGATTGACGGAGAGCCAGTTAAGGAGTGTTTCTCAATCCCAAATTAATACGTGTACAAATAAAAGTGACAATTCGTAAACAAGTGTTTTATTGAATAATAAATAAGTCAGAATTGTATGCGTTCTTCTTGAGCAAAGAAGACGTTTCTTCCGTTCATAGTGGCGAACACGACCTCCAAGGGATGAAACATAGTTTTGATTTCGAGTCTCTCCATCTGTTGCTCGTCTCTGATGCTCACGACCACACTGTCAGGGGCTGTGGGATTTGATTTAACATACATGTTGACCTTGGACGTGTCCCACACGTAGAAGGCATCGCAGAGGAGGTGCTTGCGCACACTTTCGTCAGAGAGAGACACTTGCTCCGCTTCTTGCGTCTCTGATGCCAACTTCTCCGATCGAAACATAGTTGCCCTGCCTTTTGTGGGAAGGGACCGGGTCGATTTCACGTTGCTCTTGGAGAAGAAGAACGGAGGGAGTCTAGTGTGGTGGAGAACGATGTGTCCTCCCGCTTTGAGGCGGAGGTAGATGTTTAGGGTCTGAAGTGGGTAGACAGGCCTTCTGTGGATGCCAATCGTCGCCTTGACCCACGAGGCTATGCTGGTATCACTACTACACGATGCTCTTGCTTCTGCCAATAACTGAATACGCTGCTCATCGGATTGTCGTGTCCTTCTGTTGAGGTACAAACCATACGCTTCGAATAGAGTCAAGGATGTCCCGTTCAGAACAAGGTCAATCACACCTAATTGCATCAAGTAAACACACTCCTCCAAATCCAAACAATTCGTCCGCAGAGCAGAAAACCCTGCATGTGCTAACAGTTTTCCCTTTACTTTTGTTACCCTAGCTATTTCGTGTTCTTCGTCCCACTCTGCTGCACAACAGTTCGAAATCCTATGGGAATCATACGCGTTCACATGGAATACATAGTCCTTTTCTTCAAGCAATGTTTCTATTTCATTACATTCCATGATATGTATCTATATGATTTATAATCTATGCAACGTAAACCCAAACTAAGGGGAATCCTTCGTCTGAAGTTAAATGCACGTAGAGTAGTGAAATAACAAATTAGGAAGTACCATATAATGGTGTTAGAAACAGAAGCATACAAACACACAGTTCAACAGATACGAATGCAGCACTCAATTAAGTACTAATGAAATTAGCATATTACTGAGTAATCTCAAATCCTTTCTAAATTTCTTTCGCAAATTGTGCACTGTCAGAGAAAAAGAGATTTCCACAGGAAAAAAATGCCAGAGAAAAAAACAGTTATTTTTCTTTTATTTTTCTTTCAACTGAACTGCGTACAAAATATGCCACGGTACACCATTGAAGGGATACCAACTAAATAAACATTCCCAATTTCCACTGTACGCCATCTGAAATAGTTCAAATGCTCACTAAAATCTAAGAGTGCACACGATGAGAGAGAAGGCGGACCTATCGGCTGGGATGACAATGCATTCGTGTGGTTAATTGCTGAATGTTATTTTCTGACCGTTCACATTAACAACTATGTAAAAGAGATTAGTACTATTTATTTATGTACATATTTAATCAATGCACACGTGTATACATTCGATGGATCTCTATTGCCTTTTAGAGAAACAAAAAAAACCACACTAAAAATACGAAATATAAGGCACAACGTCGCCCCTAACAAATTACACGTAGACAGAAACACATTATTAGATGCTCACTCGAAGTTCGCTCTATTGCAGAGGCACAAGTAAACACCAGAGTTGGACGGTTGAATCCCCTGTCCACAAACGGGGGAGAGAAGAGATGCCACTCAATTATTAGTTTTTCTTCTTGTCAGCAGCAGCTTTCTTTCCGTTCGCAGCCTTCTTGTTATTCTTGGGGGACACAGAGGGCTTGCGGAGTGCGTTGTAGATTCCAACGACAATAGAGCCTCCGAGAAGAGCAAGGGCACTCTTTCCATGGAGACTGGTGATGTAGGAGGCCTCAAGACCGCTCAACTCAGCAAGCTCCTTAGGGTACTTGACGGAAACAAACTGGAAGACAATCAAGGCAAGGAAAACGGACCCATGGAGCTTGACGAGGATATTTCCAATAAGAGATCTCTGGGGAGGACGGCTGAAACCGATCGCAACAGACACAACCTTGATCAAGGAAATGAAGAATGCATATCCCAACAAGGAAATTCCAACCAGCCCGTGCAACTGGTACACGTTCTGGATAGGGTAGTTGAGGAACTCAGAGATCTTGGCAGGGTAATACGCAAGGAGGAACTAAACAAGTACATCCCAGTAGGTGAATATACATAACCAATTCATGTAAATACATTAACCATTATGTAATATTAATAACCGCTTCATGATATGCATTGAGAAAACGTACATACTTTGTAGCATTGTCAGTAAACATAAATCGTTTGTGGAAGACGAAACGAACAGAGACCGTGGCAAAAGAAACAACATAATTGCAAATGAAACCAACCTGAGTAGTAATGAGAAGGCTCACGGGAAGGTAGTGGAGGGAGAGGACAAGGTTACAGATTTGCTTAATGACAGACATTATATCACACAGTTAAACTGGGTTGAAAGCTAATCACGTGCTTCTCCCCATTGGAAAATGAAGATATTTTTCTAGAGTTCTACGTTGACAGTGGGATACGTGGACACCCTCTGTTTACGAAATATACCCTTTTCTTCTGAGACCAAATATAGTTATTGATTGGGAGGTTGAACACGCATATCTATTTGTAGGCTCATGATCCAGTATACTTCAGCCGTTTATTTGTGTACACGCATGTAGTTTAGGCCCATAACTAAAGTCATCAAACAATACTTATTAGAGCATTGCACTGAAGTTTGAGATAAGACATCTCCACAAATAGACACGCACCATATCATATATAATATATTTATTAAGGGTTATTATGAAATTAAATGTGAAGATATCACAAATAAATAACTGAATTAAAAAAAGAAAAAAAAAGAGAATAATACTAAGAAAACGCTAAGGAATACACGTGACTGTCACCAGAGGAAGGTGAACCCATCCCCTTGAAGGAGTAATTCTGCTTCAACCACACTGCTACACGATGCAATCAACACTTGCCAGGCATACACTATACTTTTGCGCCAAGCAGTCTTTCGTTTCACTTGCCACACGTACTCTTTTGCATTTTCACAAATCCCCACACGATCTACAACGCGTCCATGCATAGTGCTGTAGCAACATGCACGGCTGTCCACAGTAGATCATGCAGTCCAGACAACAAGAGGTGAAGAGTCAACGCAGACGTCTACTGTTCACTTACAGGTCCTTGATCTGCTTGTACTGCTCCTCGTTGAACTTAGCAATCCTGTAATCAACAAAACCACCACCAGAACCGGAAACAGATACCCGCCATCCGCCAGATATATGTTTGGTTTCCACACATATGATACGTCGGAGTAAGAGGAAGGGATAGTGGGGATGAAGGAGGAGAAATGAGACGAATATGGAATATTCGTTTGATTAGCGAGCGACAGATGAGAAAGTTCAGATACAGATAGATCAAACACAAATCTGCACAACACATTCGAACCAAATAGACAATATATCAGTACAAGAAAAGTGATACAACTCATATATGTGTAAACATACTTAAGCTGTCCCTCAAGAGCTCCGTATCCGATTCCAATTCCAGTGAAAAGGGAGAAAACGGCAACACGAACAATGGGGGCGCGGAAGAGGAGGAGAGAAGCGGCAGCTCCAGCAGCAACTCCGTTGAAGGTTCTGAAGACACCTACACTCCCATCAAGTATCAAGTATTCAGTATTATGAAAGACATGATAACTCGCCGGAAACGAAGTAACACAAACAGATACAAATTAGAAACACAATTCAAATACACCAATGGATCTTTATCGCCAGAAAATATCATCGAACCCAAACTCATCAAACACTGGTCTACACCCTTCAAATCAAACCCTTAAACAAACACTGCTTGGAAGAAAACGCGACCATCTCCATATTTTTGAGAGAGTATTGTCCCTACAATCATCGGAGGGCCGCAATTTATCAACCCATTCAAAATTCAAGCCACCAAAGATCCCAACCATACTTAACAATCCCCAGCTATACATAAACACCCCAAAACTACGCCTCTCCGAAGGCTTCTGCCTTGCTCCAATCAATCAATAAAGCATTCTGAAAGTTGAGCACTCTTCACTTCTTTTTACAATACTCGTGCAGAAAAGAATAAACAATTACAAAAATTACCGTTCTCAATAGCAGCATCGAGCTCCTTGGAGTAAGCAGAGTTCTTGTTCAAATAAGCAGACATCTTGCGTTCTAATTGCACACGGATGTGAATCGAAAGTAAAGAGAAGTAAGGCAGTGGAAAGGAGAGAAATTGTCCAGAAAAAATCTAATCTCACTACAGAGACAAAAAGCGAAACTAAAAAGTTAAAAGATTGATAAAACATCATGCACTAAAAATAGAACACAAGCAAACTTTTTTTTTTTTTTTTTCGAATTTTTTTTTTTTTTGGTTTTTTCCTCTTTTTTTCGTCTGTAGCTTGACACTGTATCTCATTTTGCCAAAGCTTTTCTTCTTTTGACTGCTTTTTTATTTTCATGTGCACCAAACATTATACGTATCTGCGCATCGCGTATGTTTATCTCGATTATACCGGTTTTCCGTCTTTCTTTCTTGCTTTCTAGTGTTTGCAGTGTTTATTCTAAATTCCATTTTCCTTGTACAACACAATGCCAAACGAAACTACCAATGCGTATGAACTACCTATTTTCGCGTGCTTAGCTCCCATGGCTTCAAACGCAGTCTCTGTTAAGATAAGCTTGGGTTCTGAGAGCATCGTGCGTCAATTCGACCTCCAGCGCGCTTCGTTCAAAACAGTTGCGGACACATTTTTCAAGGCAAGAGGAGAGGCGATTTACGACTCTTCCTTGTATGAAATCTCAATTCTGAACAGTGAGGTGTACTTTAGCTGGAATCAGTTGCTGGCAGCTGCAGTGAAGGTAGCGTGGGTATTCCAGGAGGAGTACGTGCCCTATGACCCCTCGAGACCTGTCTGTGAGCTCGTAATTGTCCCTAAGAGCGAGAAGGGAGACACCGCTCAGAGAGTGTCTAATACCCCCTCAAAGTGGCAGAAACCTGTATTTTCCGGATTCATCTATAAGAAGGGAGCAGGCGCGATGGCAGGATGGAAGAAGAGGTGGTTTGTACTGCAAGGAGTGACACTATACTACCAGGAAGAAGAGAACTCCTCTTCTGCCATCTCCCACGTTCCCATGGGGTCTTGCCTCATCAAGCTTCGCCCCGATCTCTCCTACAAGAATCTTAAGAACACGTGCATCGAGTTGACAGCGGAGGCGCTGGGGAAGAGAGACATGGTGTTGTGTCTCGAGTCCTCTGCTGACCTCCAACGCTTTATCGCCGCGATCGACATTACTCTTCGCAGAGTCAAGAGCATCTGCGTGAACGTGTTCGAGGAGTTGTTGTCGAGGGATGTGACGAAGATGGACGGAATCTTCCGAGTGAGCGGGGAGAAAGAGACTGTGGATGCTCTCAAGTACTCCTATGACGTTGCCCAGTACCCTGACCTTAAGGCTTGCAGAGACGACAATGCTCTCGCAGGGTTGGTCAAGCTAAGCCTCAGAGAGGTAGAGAGATACAACAACGCTAACGCACATACATACATATATACGAATACACATACACATACACATACACATACACATACACACATACACATACACATACACACACACACACACATACACATACACATACACTTACTCGTTCGTATTCACATACATTCACTAACAGCCACTCATCTTCTTTTCTTATTTTTTTTTCTTTTCTCTTTACCTTTTCTTCCTTTTCTTCTTTGTCTTCTTCGCTTTCTTCTCTGTCTTCCTCCTTTCCCCCCTGCTTTCATCCTCCTTCTCATCTGCTCTTCTTCCGCCTCCCATTTTCCTTTTTCCCTTTCTCTCCCCTTCTCCTCCCTTTTCTCTCCCCTCTCCCATTTCTATTCTCTCTTACTCTCTCTTTCCTTCCCGTTCCTTTCTTTCCCCTTTCTTCCCTCTCCTCTGCTTCCTTTCCCTCCATTTTTTCGTTCGCTGTCCTACCTTCCTCGCTGATTTCCTCCCTGCCGTCCTTTCCTTCTTCCTTTGCCCCCTTGTTCTCCCTTTCCTTCTGTCTTCGCCTTCCCTTTTCCGCTTTCCTTGTATTTTTGCTCTCTCTCACACCTCCTTTCTTCTTCCCCACTCTCTTCCCCGATTCTCCTTCTCCCGTTCTCCTACTTCACCCTCCATTTTCATTGTCTTTCGCCGTCTTCCTTTTCTTCTTTGTCTTCTCTCGCTTTCTTCTCTGTCTTCCTCCTTTCCCCCCTGCTTTCATCCTCCTTCTCATCTGCTCTTCTTCCGCCTCCCATTTTCCTTTTTCCCTTTCTCTCCCCTTCTCCTCCCTTTTCTCTCCCCTCTCCCATTTCTATTCTCTTACTCTCTCTTTCCTTCCCGTTCCCTTTCTTTCCCTTTCTTCCCTCTCCTCTGCTTCCTTTCCCTCCATTTTTTCGTTCGCTGTCCTACCTTCCTCGCTGATTTCCTCCCTGCCGTCCTTTCCTTCTTCCTTTGCCCCCTTGTTCTCCCTTTCCTTCTGTCTTCGCCTTCCCTTTTCCGCTTTCCTTGTATTTTTGCTCTCTCTCACACCTCCTTTCTTCTTCCCCACTCTCTTCCCCGATTCTCCTTCTCCCGTTCTCCTACTTCACCCTCCATTTTCATTGTCTTTCGCCGTCTTCCCTTTTCCACTCTCTCCTCCCCCTTTATTCCGCCAAACTCCCTCATCTTTCCTTCCTTTCTCCTTACATCGTCCCTCTTCACCGCTTCACCCCGTCCCCCCTCCCCTTGCCTCCGTTATCCGCCTCCCCCTTCCCCTTGTGTTACCCATCCTCCCCCACTTTCTCCTTATTCATTTGCGCCCCCCTCCACCCACTTCCCCTCCACTTTCCCTCCATTTCCCTTACATTACCTCCCCGCTTTCTCCACACTTTTTTCCGCCATCCCTCGGCTTCCCCCTCCTCTGCGTGGAAATGATTCCCCATCTACGCGTTCCTTCTCTTCTTAGATTCGTGAGCCTTTGCTGACGCACGCCCTCTACGAAGACTTCCTTCGTGTGGGGCAGATGCAGACCAGTCCTGGAAGGATCGCAGCTGTGAAGATGTGCCTCGATAAACTACCGCTATCAAACAGAAACATCCTCCAGTACATCTGCCTCCTCCTTCAGCAACTGTCTAGATACGAACAACACACTAAGATGGGTCCTAAGAACTTTGCTATTGTGTTCGCCCCCAACATCCTCCGCCCTGCCGTGGAGACCGTGAAGACAACGGTGAACGACTCATCCTCCGTCACTCTGTGTGTGCAGTATCTCATTGACTCTGCCTCCGACCTCTTCCCTCCCATCCAGTCCCCAGTGCCTCTCGAGGCAGACACTTCCTCTCTCATCGGCATTTCAAGGGCACAGGCACTTGCTCAGGCTGCACTCAACTTGTCGTCTTCGCCCTCCGCCGCCGCTGCCTCCGCTGCTGCTGCTGCTGCCGCGAGCGAGGAGGAATACGGTTCCATCGTGCACCCCACATCCCTGCCCTCCGCTGAGCTTGTGTCCAAGCTCACCTCCGCTAGAGACCGGGTGAAGAAGGCCGCCGAGGAGATGGCTGCCCTCGCGAACTCACTCTGCGCTGCGCTAGAAGAGCTCTCTCATGCTACGAGAGAGAGCTACTTGCGATCGGAGGATGTTGTGCAGGACATCGTAGGAGCAGTCGCTGACCCCACGCTCTTCTCCTCCCCCGACCTCCCTCTCGTGTTGGGCAGACTCAAGGATGGAGTGGAGAAGAGGACGAAAGAGGTGAGAGCAGAGAGTAACAAATACAGACAACTAGTACTGAAGAACGAGCTCGACCCTCTTAGTTCCCTCAGAGAAAAACTCCGGGCTCATGTCTACTTCGCTAGCGGTGAGCTCTAGGCTAATAGCTCCTCCTAAGCCACCCCCCACTTTTGCTTCCAGAGTTCTTCCTCCACCCATCTCCCTCTCCACTTCCGTCCCCTCTCCCTCCGCTTCCGTTCCCTCTCCTTCCTCTTTCGCATCCTCGCCCTCTGCTTCTACCTCCCCCTCTCTTGCCACTCCCTCTGCGTCGTCCTTCGCCCCTCCTCTCCTCTCTGCCGTATCTCCCGACTTGCCCTCTTCTCCTTCTCCCTCGACCCCTCTGCCTCCTTCCTCCAGCAGCCCTGCCTCCACCACTCCTACTTCCTCTGCTCCTCCCACTCCTTCCCGCCCCACTGGTAGAGCTTCTGTGCTTCCTCCTCCTGCGCCCCTTACCTCACCCCATTCAACCTCCTCCCCCATTACTTCCCCCGCCACCTCCCACCCTTCGTCCCCTTCCCACTCGCCCTTGGATTCTGACGACGCCCCTCCCCCTCCCCCCGTCTCTCTTCCTCCTACCATCGAGGACTCAGAGGATGAGCTCCCTCCTCCTCCTCCTGATTTCCCTAACTACTCGGAAGACCTGGACCTCCCTCCTCCTCCTCCCACCGACCTCCCCTACGACTCTTTTTCAGACGTCGCTCCCCCTCCTCCCTCTCACGACGACCCTTACTTCATATCGCAGCTCGCAGGCAGAGACCACTAGGAGTGTTTTGCTAGACGTGCATCGCTCGTAACATGCACAGTGTAATAAGACGGAAGAAAGATCTCTCCTTCGTTCAGTCACTCAATACTGTCTGCTCAACGTCTGCTACTTCTTTCCGTCTGACGCCCTCGATTCGCCGCCTTGATCTCTATTTCGGAATGGTTTTCTTGTTCGAGAAATAATATGTCCCTGCTCCAAGTCACCCTTCGTATGAAACGAAACCTCCGAACTCCTTCTTGGTGCTCTTTATTTCCCAATTCATAGACGATCTGCACTGTCCGGACTGGCCTTCTCTTTCTTTCACGTTTAAAGAGGATTCTTCTTAGGGGAGCGTGCTTTATTCACATTTGCATAGACACATAAGTGCGTGTATGTCTGTATGCGTGTGTTGCGTGGATCACGTGTAGACTTCCTCTACTACTTTTAGATCTTTCTTCCACGCATGCATATGCTCATCTTGTATCATAGCGACAAGTGTATTTTGCCGCTTCACATGTTTTACTTGCCTGCACTGTTTTTACTCGCACAACTAAAATCCGTCCATTCTTTCTTTCTTATTTATCGCTATTGCTTGTTTTTTTTTTGTTTTCACAGTTTGCCTTTTTATTCTTTTATTCTTATAGCATGTTTGTTGATGCATTTTCTATTTTCTTTGTTTTTAGGCACCTTCCTTGCCTCTCTTCTCTTTCTCTTTCTCTTTCTCTTTCTCTTTCCCTTTATCATTCTCTTACTCATTATCATAAACTCCGCTATCACTGCTTCTCGTCCTTTCCCTCTGTGCTCGTCCTTCCCTATGTAGTTGACTTCCATGCAGTTCTTTTCTGTTTGTTGCTCTAATGCTTGCTCTTTCTTTTTCCTTTCTTTTCCTCCTCTCTCCTATCTTTTTCTTTGCGTTTTGTTTTTGTTTTTGCATTTGTTTTTCGCCTGTCTCGTCTTGTGCTCGTTCATTTTATAGTGCCAAACACTTCCGTTTCTCAAGTTTACGTCTGCACATTTTACTTCTTTGGTTTTTTTTTTTTTTTTTTTCAATCGTTCGTTTTCTTTTTGATCGTGTGCTTGCTGCTCATAGCCTCGCTAAACTTGTATGTTCTTTTTTACTTATTACTTGCTATTTTACTCTTCCCCACTCACCTCCGTCCGCATTTCTCTCCCTCTTTACCCCCAACCCCACTCCACTCCTCTCCTCCATCTTCTATCTCTCTATCCCCTACTTCCTACTTTTGTTGCTTTGTTTTTGTTTTGCACGTGTAATAAACCATTCTTTCTGTTAGTACAGATGATCTATAACCGATTTCTTAGAAAATAGAGACTTTACATCCACGAATATCAGATACAATATACGTTTACGTTTACGTTAATGTATTTTACAATGTATCCATGAGACGCATCGTTATCTTTTTTACTCCCATCACTTCACTGAGAGAACACATCGCGTTTACTGCGGTAGATGAGATTTATTAGTGATTTCCCGAATCACATGTTGACATGATATTTAGTTAGTTTATAACAATCGACCTGTTTTATCAATAAAAAGAAGCTGTCCCTACTGTCAATATAAACCCCAATCTGGAGAGCGTGCAGACACTACGGCTGTCCGACACTCTACTGAAAAGGGAGTATACACGCACATACTACCTTGACGAGTCAGTCATACCTAGTTCACAAATACGTGTTTGCAAATGCTTATTTCAAGCACTAATGCGCATTACGATAATCGGAACTCATAATCTGGTAGGATCACATTTGAGGATAAAAATAAAAACCATTACATAATTCCAAGTTTATTATGTTTCTACTATTAGCAATGGAACTGCCCTTGATTCCACAGTACACAACCACACACTCACATTGCATTCAGTGAAACACACGTGCGCAACTAATAAAACTACACAAATACATATTATATAAACTCATATACACACTAGCAGATGAGCACGAAGCAAGACAAACAAGAAAACAGAAAAAAACCAAGGGAAACGAGACGACGCGACAGATGACTACAAGGACTAAGCAACTAGCGTATCACTTGGACCAAACGCACTGATAATCTTCGCCAAAAACTACAAGACATCGAAGACTACGAGGCAACAAAAGAAGCAAAGAGGAGGAAATGGAGAAGAGGGAGAAGAACGGGGAGCGAGCAAGAGTACAAGCGCCGTTCTGAATAAATAAATAAATAAGGAGGGCTAGGAGATACGGAGGGTGAGAAGAATTAAGGTAGCAAGATCAACGAAGTGAGCGTGAGAGGGAATGAAGTAGGAGCAATTACTGGAGGAAGGGGTTAACAGGGAGGTTGAATCCTCCGGAGATCACGTCTCCTGAAGTTCCTTCCGCTCCAGTGTTGTTGTTGTTGCTACTGGCCTCCTGAGATACGAAGTCGATGGGTGCCTCGTCCTCCTCTCCCTCAACAGGGGCATTGAGATGAACGTTCTCCAGGTCATCGAGAAGCTCGTCCACATCGACAGTGGGGGCATCTTCATCGTCTCCTTGCTTGCTCTTCTCGACGGGGATATCTCTATCGGTGCGGCGGTAGAGATTCACGTTTGCCCTCATCTCAGGGTCCTCTTCAAGCTCCTGCATAAACTCTTCGTACTCCTCCTCTCTCTTGCTAATCTCTCCCTTCTTCAGCGCCTTCTCAGCAGACTCCTTAGCGAGTTGCCTGAGCTTCCAGTGCCTCCTCTCCGCTCTCTTTTTAGCGTAGGGCCACGTCTTTCTCACAAGGATGATATCGGGGAGGTCTTTGTTCTTCATGCTGGCCATAGCATCCTCTGTGAAGTTGTGCTTTGTGAGGTCGTACCCGAGACAGGTGTCTCCGGGCTTCAAGAAGTGTCCGAGGTGAGTAATGCAGGTGAATATGGTGTCATTGTCTCCTAGGTCGGAGGATCTAGCAACCGTTGCCTCAGCCATGCAAAGCTTTCTGTTGAACCTGTTGTGTTTGTTGAACTGCTTGAGTCCAGCTCCGGGTCCGTACTTCGATGATCCCTTCTTTCCATCGTAGGAGTACTGGTGCTCGTCCTCCACCTCGATGTCGATGATGGTGAACTCGATCAATTGGTCAAAAGTCATTACCACCCTGGGCTGATCGTGGAAGTATCTCTCAGAGTTCAACTCAGCGGTTTTTAGAGTTACGGGGTCGACGAGGTGGATAGTATTCGAGACTCTGTGGCAGAGCATGAGGGGTGATGCACATCCGAGTTGCTGGGCGAGGCGAGGCGAGAGCATGAGGAGGTCCTCCTTACAAGCAGGGGCAATCTCGATGAAGAAAGAGTCCTTGAAGGTTCTAGTGTTGTTCATGTCGTCCTGGGAGATCAGCTTCTTTCCGGAGTCCTGGCGGAGAGGGAGCACGGAACGAAGGAAAGCAACCAAGTGCTCTGCTCCGGAGCGACTACCCCAGTAAAAGTCAAGACCGTTCGCCAACTCCTTGATCTGCAGAGATTCAGCGCACATACTGTGCTTGATGAGGAGCTGCTCGAGGTAGAACATAGACCTCTTGTTCTTCCTGTTCTGACGTACCTGCACCACCGCAGACCAAGTGTGCTCGGTGAACGAACGCTGACAGTCGGTACACTGCATATTTCCAATGATGAACTCCACCACAAACACCTGCTGCATGATCACCGAAGTGAACACCTCCTTCTGCACAGTCAACTTCACCTTAATTCTGCGAGAGTGAGGCTCCGTCCAAATGAACGAAGCATCCACCAACTTCACATCCTTATTCAACCCTTTAATCTTGCTCAAACACAGAGAAAGCATCTCACGAGACTCAAAAGGAGCAACAATCCAAGGAGGACGCTGGTACCTTCCACAGTTACGGCACCAGAAGATAGTCACCTGCTTGGGAATTCCAGCGGTAATGTCCACACGAGACTGAAGACACTGGGCGCACATATTTGCGGGGTTGGATTGGATCGATGTTCCACACATACAACAGAGGATGGTGGGCATCGTCCTACTTACACTACAAACGCCCAGTCAGAGGCATTATCATTATTCACATGCACAAAAAAAACCAGATTGTTAAAAAATTTCAGCCAGAAAATTAATTGTATTCGCATGAAAATAACTAGACAACTCAAAACAACATATTACAAGTTCCTTACCTGGAATTTGTAGCGTCTTCCATTTGTATTTTCGAGCGTTCTTTACAAAATATGAGCAAATTGCTCTTTATAGTGTTTGAAGATTTTTTAAAACAAATACAAATATCCGTTTTTTCAGACTTTTTTTGTAATACTCGAATAGTGAGTTAAATTGTTCTTCTATTTTAACTTTCGTTAATGCCGAGATTAGGCTACCGATTGAAATTATTGTAGTCTATATTTGTTATGTACGTTTTTCCAATTTTCTTTGCAATTTGTTGTACCCTTTTCTGATTTGTGGGGAATAGGGATGTGCTCTAGTACGTACTCATATAAAACACAGCAATATTATCATGTCTATCGATGACACACCATTTTAAAACAACACTTAAACTGTCTTTTTTTAAGTGCACTCCGTGATATATAGTACACATACAAGCTTGAGCAATGGAATTAGAGTTTTACTATCTCAAATTGAATGCTTGATGCATACGAACCAGTTAGAAATTAATTACACGATGTTTTACTATCTTGTGTGTGACTCCTGGCCCTTAAATCGACCATCTTATATGCACATATTTGTTGAATTACCAAATTAAATAAAAGTGTGCTGATTACTTGTTTTTCTAGTACATGGAATGCAATGCATTCAATTCACTATATGCTCTTCATGTGAAGTACATACCTTGAACCAAGATGACAATGAAAGGAGGTAATAGACAAAGCAGTAGCAGTCCATGTATTTAACCATTATTAAAAGTAGATATCAATATGGCCTATATGCATATCCATTTTACATATGCAATCCTATTCAAGTAAGTGGAAGAATGACTGACCATTTTTTCGAGTGGGAGAGACAATCTATTGTTAAGAGTTTTTTATTCAAAACCACTACTCTTTTGCAATCCATCACTGCCAGTTACTACTCAAGGCGGCGTAAACATTGTATTGCATACAAACATACGATTTCCCCCTTATTTGAACATCGAAAAGGTTCTTGATTTAAACCTTTCAAGACAATGAATTTGCCATTTTTAGAACCGTTTGATCATCAGTACCCACAATGCATAGAAAAGACTCTTGCATTGGGAAGCGGCACTTGCTGCGCGTTCAACAAGAAAGGAACTATCTTGGCGCTAGGGTTTTCTTCGGGATCCATTTCTCTGTAAGTATAATGAGCCATTTTGCGTATATGTTCGTACCATTTCGCGCCATGCAGTTTTTGTGCCATTGAACACTAAATATATCACAAGCATCAATTAATTGACTTATGTCAAACGCACACATTCGTTGTACACCTTTATCCATAGATGGGACATGGACACAAAACTGGTCGCTCGCACGTTGGACGGAATGGCGGGTCCTGTGATTGCGATTTCTTTTTCTGAGGATGGAAGGTATTTGATTGCTGGGACACTTGCAGGGTATCTGAACAGGTACGACCTGATCATGGATACAATCCCCAACTCCATCCTGTTCCAGACGGGAGTAAAGTGGTGTCAGATCCACCCCACTCAACCTAACTACTGCCTCGTTGTTCCTTTCAAAGAACCCGTGCAAATTGTCGACTTTACTTCTGCACCTTCCTCATTCGCCGAGACAGACGACCTCAATACTGAACACTCGCCTTCCCCCCTCCTTCCTCTTCCTCATCTTCTTCAGCTGCTTCATCTTCCTCATCTTCTTCCTCTTCATCATCTTCTTCGGCGTTGTCTTCTGGTTTGCCTTCCTCTTCCCTCTCGTCGGCGGGAGGGAAAGCGAGCGAGAACGTAGAGGACGAAGGCGAGAGAGACTGGGAGAGAGACCTCGGTTCCCCAGCATCAACCTGATGTCTCGGCGGTACCTGTTTGGCACTCTGAACATGCACGAACGGAGGAGAGTGGGAGACTATGTGCCCTTGTTCGTGAAGTTGTTGAGAGATAGTGAGGTTCAGTTCAATGATGAGGAGTCCATCGCTCTCTACAGACAGCGTTCTCCCTCTCTCCATTCACAGCACCCTCGTCACTTTCCTCCACTTCGCCCCCCGCTTCGTCCACTTCCTCTTCCTCTTCCCTTTCCACTTCTGATTCGTCTCCCTCTTCTTCACCTTCTTTATCTTCCTCTTCATCCTCTTCAGCTTCATCTTCTTCATCTTCTTCTTTGTCTGTATCTACGGATGCTCCCCGTCGCAACAACCTTGTGTGTGTTATGCATAGGTCAGAACAGTTGGTATACCTCAAGAAAGAGAGCGGTGATGAAGAGGAGGATGAGAGCGAAGAGGGGGAGGAGGAAGGCGGGGACAACGAGGAGGAGGCAGAGAAAGGGAAAGAAGTTGAGGCATCGAAGGCAGATGGAACAGGAAGTGGAGAAAGTAGCGAAAAGGAGAAGGAGAGCGCACGGAAGCGAAAGGAAAAGGTTAGTGTGTGGGAGACCTTCGCTTACTGCCGCGAAGATAGCAGCATCTCTATCGAGGAGTCATCCGAAGGACGCTTCCGCTTCTTCCTTCCTTCCTTCGCTCGCTCCCTGGGTTCTCTTTCTTCCAAGTCACCGAAGGTGGAAGAGTGCGTTGCCGCGACCTTCTCTTCCTCAGGTGCATGGCTTTGCATAGGAACTTCACATGGAAGACTGTTCGTGTTGGAATGGGCGTCGATGAGGGTGCTTTCGGTCTCCCACTGTTCTTCCCCCTCTCCTTTCGTAATCAGGCAACCGGATCACTCCATTCTCCCTCCCCACTCCGACAACCCTCTTTCGCTATCTCTCCTCTCTGCGCAACATTCATCTTCTTCTCCATCACCCTCCTCTTCACCCCTCCCTTCTTCCTCCCCTTCTCTTCTCCCACCCCTTCTCCGCTTCCTTCGCCCCTTTCCCCCTCAGGACAGCACTCCTTTTCCCCACTTTCTTCTCCCGTTCCCCAGGGTTCACTAGTGCCTCCCTCGGCCTCTACACTCTCCCCCGGAGTGGGATTAGTTGGAGCAAAGGGATCCGTACTCAACATAGCCTTTGTCAACGTAAGCAGAGACGATAAGCGCCTCGTCGTCTCAACTGCTGATAGAGTTATCCGAGTCATCGAGGTTGGAATCGTAACTTCCGCTTGCCCTCCGCTCTGTGGGTGCGAGGCTGCGGTGAGAGGGTGTGGACTCACGAAGGATGAACAGAAAAAGGCGAAAGAGAGGGTGAGGGAGGCTGCTAGGGGAAGCGGGAGCAGTGCAGAAGGAGAGAGGCAAGAGGAGTCGAGGGGGTTGGAGCGAATGGAGATCGACGCTGTGGGAGAGCAGCGGGAACATGAGGCAGTTGAAACGGGGGAGAAGGAGGGAGATTCGGTGCAGAAGAAAGAGAAGAAGGAGAAAGAGAGTGTGAAGGAGAGGAAGGGGAGGAGAGAGAAAGAGATGGCGTCTCCGTCAAGTTCTCCTTCTTGCTTCGACATCCGCTTCCGTGGTTCGAGGGACTGCGTCGAGAAGACCCACAGCGAGCGCAGGGCGTTGATGCGAGTGGAGCTAGAGCTGTCCGATCGCGTGAACAAGACGCAGTGGAAGCAAGCGGTGTTGAGTGGACCCCATGGGGATTGCGTTGTCGGTCTGGCGCTCACCGAATCCAAGCACACAGTTCATGTCTGGAATAGGTCTGGGGGAACGCTTGCCACCATCCTCAGTGCGCCCAGCAATGGATCGTTTGATCTATGTGCCCACCCCATCCTCCCCTCCGTGATCGCCTCTTGCTCCTCTCAAGGGGTATTCTTCGTCTGGTCCACTCCGCACACTCTGAGGTGGAGCTCATTCTCGCCAGAGTTCGTCGAACTCACCGACAATGTGGAGTACATGGAGAGGGAAGACGAGTTTGACCTCGAACCCACGCTTGCGGAGAGAACAAGAGACAGGATTTTTGTAGACGAAAGCGAGGACATCGACGTCTACTCCCCTCTCTATCTCAACTTCATTGGAAGCGCAATCTCGTCTCACACGCACTTAGCCTTCAGGATGAAGGGGCCCTCTGCGCCGGGCAGAAAGCCAACACCCCTCTCTGTCTCAGAAGGGTTCCAAGTTCTACATATGAGGTCAGTACCTGAGGTGGATCCCACTGTGGTAAGAGTGCACAGAAAGCTCAGACAACTCAGGAGGCAGAGGGAGAGAAGAGGGGCTGCGGGAGCAGGGGCAAAGGAAAACACTGGCATCGCACTCATTCTCACCGAACACGAGAAACTCACAAAGTTGGAAGAGGAGGAAAGAAACAGAAAACCTGACTTCGGAAGACGGCTCAAGGCCCTATCCAGCAGTAATCAATAATTAGCACCCTTTTTTCTTTCTTTCTATGCTGTTCATTTCGCTTTTGTTTTTTTAATTTTTAATTTTTTTTTCGTTTTTTGCTTTACTTTCTTCTTAAAAAATACCACTCTGATATACTAGTCTTGTTCATTGGTTGATGTGTTTGTTGAGTATGCTTTTATTCCATCTATAATGCGTCCACGCGATTTTTCCTTTGTATATTTTTGCACGCGCTTTTAATCCTCACTAAAAGATATGCTACTTTATTGCTGATAACATCAAGTTCAATTATTACACTCACACTTTCCCGTGCATCACATAACACACACACACTATTTTCCGTGGAGTTTTTTTTTTTAATTTTCACAAGCGAGTAACATGATTTCAACGTTAATATATCGTTGATTTTGTGTTCAACAACTTGAAATTTCGAGGGAAAAAATAAATAATGTGACTTGAAGAAATGCAAAATAGCGATTAATAACATGTTAATTCATAGCATTTTATGAAATTGTGAAAGAAATAATTAGAATAAAATTTTCAAGTTCTAGTTACATGGTAAATAACTATTTGATTGTCTGGTCTGGAATAGAATATTCGAGTTAAGAGATAGAATTGGCGTGCAGAAATTAACAAGGGATGCATTTCATCGTTTGACAATAATTAACAATCCACACGTCAGGCCACGTACACAGCAAATATACAGTTCCAGATGTTCATAGTTGAATATGCTGTGGTATACACAGTACTATTGAACCTATTTCCTCTTATCCTCAGACGCTCACCCATCGATTCGACGTATAAAATAGGGTTGCTTCGATTAGTGAGCAGGAAACAAATAGCTTCCACATTCCATCGGGTTATCAAGGTATGCTGCACAATTATTTTCAATAGTTTGTCAGCATGGAAAGCTATCATGGCTCCTTGCTCATTATTGTGATCTGTAATCTAACGTTTGACTACGTTAACAATGGTTGCATGCACAACCTAACGCTTGATCTGTGTTACTCTCATATTTCCAGTTCACCGTCATCCCTACCCTTTGCTTATTCTTAGCTTGGTCCATAGTACTAAGCAATCTGACCCCTACCACATCCACATTCCGTGGTTCGCTGCAGTCACTCTGGGTTTGCTAGTATCTTTAAGAAACACAAGATACTTGAAGAAAGTGAACGACGATGTGAATGCTGTGATCGAGAGAGAGAGTGTGATTTGATATCGTCCATGATGAACTTCCACCCACCGCGTGTGGGGTTCCTCCGTCCAGTTGTGCACTTCCTTCGTCTGACAATAAGCCCTTCGTTCGGGGGGTTGGAGAACGTGGAGGCATTAATGCGACCTCACGTGTTGCACGCAAGAGAACAGTCAGGTCAGAGGTTGACAAGGGGGAGAGGAGTGAAGTGAAGGCTAGACGACCCATTCTCTTTGTCGGAAACCACGCTATCCTGGGATGCGACTTCCCGTTCTTCCTTTACTTCATGTATCACACATACGGAGTGTTCGTGAGGGGACTCCTTCACACCGCACACTTCAACGTCCCCATCTGGAGTTGTCTAGCCCATCGCTTTGGAGGGGTATTGGGTACGAGAGAGATATGCGGGGCTCTGATGGATCAAAAAGAATGTCTCTTGGTATACCCTGGAGGGGGAGAGAGGCGATGAAGAAGAAGAGAGATCATGACTACGAGCTCATGTGGAAGAAGAGGACCGGGTTTGTACGAATGGCACTGGAACACGACGCCATCCTCGTACCCATTGCTTCCGTAGGCACCAATGAGATGTTCAGAGTTATGTTCGATGTTCACGTCGGGTGGGCTGCCAAGGTTGTTGACAGAGTCTCTTCTCTTCTGGGGGCGAAGGAGAAGGAAAAGGGGAAGCAGAAGGCAAGGGAAGTGGGAGATAGGGATGAGGGGGGAAGGAGAGAGGAGGAAACGGATAAATATGCACGGTATGATGGAGAAGGGGAGAAGAAGGGAGAAGACGATAGGAGAGAAGGCAAGGGAGGGGCAAGAAGGCGTATGAAAGGGAGGGGCAGAGAAATAGAAGGAGGGAGGCGAGATATCACGGAGGAAATACGTGTCTACGGAAGAGACAACAAAGAGAGCGGGGAGACAGAAGGTAGAGGGAGGGATGGCTCAGCCGAGTGGAGCAGAAATAGGCTCACTCTGGGCGAGGTGAAGAGAGCAACAGCGGAGGTTGATGGAAACACTGGGCAAAGGGAAACCGACACTCGTGAGAGGGAGGGGTTGAGTGAGAGGGGGTAACGAGATACAGAGCGGGAGAGGAGTGGGTGAGGGAAGGGAAGGGACTCGTCCTGGCCCTCTCTCACGCAAAGAGTCTCTGACTCTGCCCCTTCCTCTCGCCTATGCTTCTCCGTAGAGTGCAGAGGTTCTACTTCCATATTGGGCAGGTAATGCTAATGATTCACACGATGGTCACAACATCTGGTTCCTTGGTGCCCGAAGAGATTGGTTGATTAAATGCATATGCGCACACAAATCTCATACTATGATATACGCACACACACATATATTTATATTACACATGACGTACATACATGCGTACATGCATGCATTCTGTTATATAGGTACATTTGCATACTCGTCTATGCGTTTCTGATATTAAATTATGAGAAATGTTCCATACATGGCATACACGCGACCCCCCTTGTAAGCACTGTATATCCAGCCTCCTTTCTTCATTTCCACGCATCACTAACCGCATCTTTATCGGGTGCCTCTCAATGGCCTTCTTCTCTTCTCCTTTATGTTCTTTCCCCTTCCCTCTCCCCTTCCCTCTCCCCTTCCTTTTCCCCTTCTCTTTCCCCTTCTCCTCTTTCCCTTTCTCCCCTTCCCCCTCTTTGTCCTTCTTTTCTTTATCCTCCCCTCTTTCCGCTCTTGGCTTTGCCTTTACCTCGTCCCCCTCTGCACATCTTCTTGGATTTCACGCGTGCAGCCAATTGACAGTCGGAAGTGGCGAGGGCGTGAGGAGACAGAGGAGTTGTTGGAGGAGATGCGAAGCGAGGTGAGGGAAGAGCTTGAGAGGAGCATCAGTCTCCTCAAAGACAAACAACATCACGACCCCAACAGAATGATGTGGGATAGAACTATATCTGCTGTTAAGTCGGCCTTCACCGACACTCCTGCCTCCTCCGCCCCCGTGTCGCCCGTTCAATCGTCGTCGCCTTCCTCGTCCTCTCCTCCTCCATCTCCTCTCGACATCAGCTCTTCGCCTTCCTTCTCCTTCACTTCCCCCGAACCTGATTCTATGTCAGATGACGAAGAACTGTCACCTCTTCCAGCAGCTGCTGCTTCGTGCACGTTTTCCAGAACCTGAACTGAGCAATACCATTTTTGTAGCCTACTCTCAAATATCATTTTCAGCAATCTTTACCTTAATCGCAATTACATGACAAACATTTTCTTTATTAAATTCTCTTCGATATTATGGAAATTCTAAGTTTATGCATTGTACCAGTTTGCTTAATATTATTTGACTTCAAGTTCTGTTTATAATCGCCGTACTAACACCCATTTTAGGAGTATTGCACTACATGCTCATGAAATTAGGCTAATTTCAAGTTTTAAAGCATATCTTTCTACTATCACAAATTGAACTCAAAATTCAATTGCATACTAACCAAACCAGTTAGTCATTCTTTATCCAAAGTTGAATTAATCCATTTACTGTTCAATGCAGACAATAAAGCATCACTTTCTTTTTCAGAGGTGGGTGATTATTCATATAAATATATACACGATAGCAGGTGTTCTGCCACCTTTATTCATAATTTCAAAACAAATATCTTATTATAGAAAAAAAAATAATGAAATGATACCATCAGAATGGAACGGAATAGAGTTATGCGCTTACTGCTTCACGTTATATAGATAAGGCTATACTATCAACACAAAATTAACATATTGGTCTTACATTCATGTATGCTTTTTAACTTGCAGAAAAAAGAAATGTCTAGCATTGTCAAGAAGGTTACTGAGGAGACTACTTCCACTGAGGATGTCCGCGTTCGCATCACCCTCACCTCTACCAACGTCACTGCCCTCGAGGACACTTGCAGAATGATTGTTGACAACGCCTCGCACTCAGACTGCTTCCTTCACCGGACCCGTCCGTATCCCCACCAAGGTCCTCCGCATCACCACCCGTAAGACTCCTTGTGGAGAGGGATCCAAGACCTGGGACCGTTTCCAGCTCCGCATCCACAAGCGTTACATCACCGTCAAGGGATCTCTCGAGACTGTCCACAAGATCACCAACGTTGACATCAACAACACTGTCAGCGTTGACATCTCTTTCTAAGATAATGCTAGAACTGCTATTTCTTCTTTCAACACCTTGAGTCTCCTCAATCGTTAGAACGTGTATCTTTGTCTTGTGACTATATACGTTGCTAGTCGATTCGGGTTACTTGCGCCCTTGCTTTGATATGTCTTTCACTTCTAACAGTGCTGACTGATTTATAATCTGCATAATTAGTTGCGATTGCCATATTTTCTCTGCTATAAGTGACGCTTTTTTTTTTTTTTTTACTGCCAGTTGATACCTTTTGATAGATGCCCGCTTTATATTTTATGCTTCTCTGCACTTGCTGGATATATCGGCTGCTACCAACTGCGTAGAAAGAAAAATAAACATATATATTTATCCTCATATCAGTCGCTGATCGAGTAAATATCTCTTAGTAACTTTTCTGTGCAAGGACAGAAACAAATATACCTCATTTGTTATAGGATGCTAAAGAGATATGCTTGCAATTTGCTATGGAGTACCCCTGGTATCACTCGATGGATTCCAAGGGAGTTGTGGCATAAATAGTAATATATCCACATATAAACAGATGCACGATTGAAAGAACTTATTTATTTGAATACGGATTACACAATAATGGAATAGGACAGAACCACCCGAAATAGCGAAATTTAAAAATATCTGTGTGAGTAGTTTCAATGAGAAGCGGACAACATAAAGGTGTGCATACTCTGCGTTGAAGTTGAAGCATGAAGTAGTAGTCTATAAAAAGAAAAAAGATTACAAAATATCACTCCCATTAGAATTATTCAAAATAGATTTATTCATTTCGTCTCTTTTGTGTCAGCTTTATTCATAATTGACGACCCTATCATACATGTACCTATACTGAAACTTGTTTTACCTTACTTTATTCGTCAGAAATTATTTGCAATTGATATATTGTGGTTCGTTTTGGATTTCATTTATTCGTTTATTCGTTTATTTTGCCAATACGTTGGACATCGTTTCTCAATTTTTTTTTGTCGTTTGCTGTCGACAGTTGATAATGCAATCTGTTTCTTTTTTTTTATGCAATATGTATACATATTCCTACCGTAGAACATTCCTATTCACAACCGATATCCGTGATTATTTGGTATAGACCTATTGATTCACGAATGTCTAGAGTAGTTGAAGGGACATATAAGTCCCATTTCAATATTGCATCTATGGGCCCTCAAAAAGATATTGCAGACAATGCACCTAAGAATATCTTCCTGCGCTACGACATCGAAAGACTCCGCGACTTATCCAGAGAAGCGCTCATGAAAGTATGGTATAATTATGATGTGCGTGAGATTGGCCGCATTCCTGCGCGCTCGTCTACTCTTGACGTGTTGTCTTTGCATATAGTGGAATCGTTGGAAGAGTACTTCAAGCTGAAGTATCTCCATGCCCACCCCAAAGCAACCGAGACGTCTATCCAATCCGCACTGTCATCGGAAAGAGCGTTCATCTTCCCCGGGGGCTCGAAGGATAAGAAGAGGAATGTCGGAGACATGAAGATCCACATGCTGAAGTGCATGGACATCACGAGGAGTGGGAGGATCACCGCCCAGGAGTTCTATACTCAATGGGGCGGTATGATGAGCAAACTCATGAAGGTCATCGAGGGAACTAACGCTAGCGTAGGTTGCGTCATCTCGTAGGCTCACGCGTGTGAGTGAGGGGAGGGCAGAGGAGGAAAGGGAAGGAAAAAGGGAAGTGAAGGAGGGAGGTGGGGAAGGGAAGCTGGAGTGTGAGGTGTAGCAGGATAACTGATAGCTAGATCGAGGATAGAAGAAGAGCTAACGTGGTGAAGCAGGGAGAAGGGAGAGAAGGCGAGATGAGAGAGAGAGAGGCGAGAAGGGTGGGAAAGGAGAAAGAGCAAGGACGACGTGCTTTCGAGAGACGAGTTGTTGGCGCATAGGGGCATAGTACACGACACAGTCGTGTAGGGACGCGTCCCGTTTAAGCCTTTTCGCTCTGCCTCCTTACTCAGTTTCTGGCCCCCTCTATTTCCCCTTCTTTCTCCTCTCCTCTCCTCTCCTTCCCCCTCCCCTTCTCTACTGTCTTCTATGCTCTCACCTCCGCTATCGTTCACTATCCCTGCCTTTCGCTTTCCCTCCCCCCTGCCTTTCCCTTCCCCTTTCCCTTCCCCGTCCCTTCCCCTTTCCTTTTCCCTTTCGCTTCCCCTTTCCTTTTCTCCCTCGTTCTTTTCCTTTCCTTTTCTCCCTCGTTCATTTCCTTTCTAATATCTGTTCGGTGCTACTTCCCGGTTTTCATCGTTGTAGTCGTATTTATTGGTTATGCGCACTCATTGCTTTTACTGTGCTAGTTGATTGGTACTTGTATTTATCTCTATTTCTCCGCTGTTTTCTCTTGTTATTCCTACCCTTTTATTATCCTTTTTTTATTTTCATGTTTGTGTTTGTTTTTTGTTTTTATTTATTTATCTATTTATTTGTCTTTTTTTGTGAATATCCGTTTTATTTGTTTTTTAACCTCTATATTTAATGAGCGTCTCAACCTTGACCTGCACTTTGCTTGGCATTGCTAGTCTTTCCCTTTGTCAACTGTGTTGTTTAACGCAAAAACTGATGCTCGCACTTAACCTGTAATTTGTAGATATGTACTTTTTGTGGTAATGCATGTACTCTTTTTATTTGCTTGTGCTTTTTCATTTACATGCATATGTACATGTATATGTATATGTATATGTGTATGCATATGTATATTGTTTTCTGCTTTCTTTGTATTTTTAGTTTTAGTCCGTTTTTGGTTTTTATTTTTTGTTTTTTCTTTTCTTTCCTTTTTTTTTTTTTTACTATTGACCGCTTCCCTTCTCCCCCTCTCCCCTCTTCTCTTCTTCCCTTCTTCCCCTCTCCCCCTCTTCCCCTCTCCCCTTTTCCCCCTCTTCCTCCTCTCTCCCCCTCTTCTCCTCTTCCCCTCTTTTCCATCCTCATTTTACCCCTTCTCTCTCCTATCTGATCTTTTGTAATGATCATGTGCTCAACGGGCGAGTGCATTGTTTGCTTATTTGTTTTTTATTTGCTTCATTTAGTGCTCAATTCTTTTATTATTTGTACTATGTTTATTTTCGTTTGTATTATACATTTTTTTTCTTTTGCTTTTTGTTTCTATTATGTGTTTTTTATTTTTCCCTGCATACATACCTTGCTCTCTTGCTCTTGCTTTTCTTTTCTTTTCTTTTCTTTTCTTTTCTTTTCTTTTCGTTTTTGTGTTTGTTTTTGTGTTTGTTTTTGCCTTTACTCTAGCTTTTGCTTTTGCTTTTTTCTGCCCTACAATAACGTATTGGGGTTTTATCCCAATTTGAACTACCGTACGTTTGCCGATACTTGTTTCTTTTCAGCATGCAAACCTGATCAATCTCTGCTGCTATCTACATCTACATCTACATCTACATCTACTTATACCACCACCTTTTCTCATTCATTTCCCTCTGCCTCTACCTCTGCCTCTACCTCTACCCCTACCCCAACCGTTAATACTATCGACGCCGTATTCTTTTACAAGGAGAATCTGTATATCAACCTGTATTTCTACTCTCCTTTTCTAGTCTAATTCTCTTTTCTCTCCCGCTTCTTCCCCACCCTTTCCCTTTTCCTTTCCCTTCCCCTTTCTCTTTCCTCGCTAATCGCACTCCTTTATTTGTCCCTATCTTTCGTTTTTTTTCCCTCCTTGCGTCTCTTCATTACACTTCCCCTAACTAACCTTAGCCTCTTTCTCCTTTCGTCTACCTCTCCTAATCGTTGCCTACTTTTCCTTACCCTGACTGTACTTTACTTTCCTTTTGTTTCCTTCCGTTTTTTTCTTTCATTTGATTCGCTTCTGTCGTTTTCTTATTTCTCAAATTGAAAGATTTACTTCTGAAGTCACCTCTCTTGGTCAACTGCTTCTCACCGTCATTAGTTTCTCTAGCCCCGGGCAGATTCTCTAATTTCCCATAATTTCTCATATCACTAGTCGCGTCTCTTCTTCTACCCTTTCGTTTCCTCTCTTCCCTTCTCTTCCTTTATCTTCCCTTTTCTTCTCTCTTGTCTTGTTTTCCCTTCCCTTCCCTTCCCTTCCCTTCTCTTGTCTTCTCTTCTGCCTCTATCTTCTTCATCACTCCTGACTTACCCAGATGTGTATTCTTTTCTCAACTGACCTGTCTCTCGTTCTTCTATTCTTTTCTGTTTCTAGGCATTGCTATTGTATGTATGTATATTCTTCTGTATGTTTTCTCTTTCTTTGTTATTTCGATTTTTCTTTTTTCTTTCTTTTTCGTTTCTATTTTATTATTTTTATCTTTTTGTTGTTTATTGTGCTGTGCATGTCTAAATGTATATAAATTTTCACATTCAGTTTACAGTGTATTCCTACGTTACAAATATTGAGCTCAGCTCAATGAACTGCATTGAGCTGACAAACAGAAGATAACATCCAGTGATTAAATAATGAAGTTATTTCCAATAATTAATGAGATTCCCTTCGTCTTCATAGCAATGGCTTTGTTTCTGTTGTTGTGTCATTGTTTTTTTATTTCGTTTTCGCCATCTTTCTAATTGTACGTATGAAAGAACCAATAATCGTGCAGACTTACAATGCAAGTACACTCTGCATAAATAACTCAACTCTCGCTTCACATAAACATGCTTAACCCTTTGCTTAGTGGAGTATTCATAGGTAATGTTCATTCATTTCACAGGCTATTAATTAATGGTAGGAAGAACTTTATTCGTGGAACAGATGCTTACTCATTTAAACGCAACGAAGAAAGACAAAGAAAGAAAAAAAAAAACAAGACAAAAAACGACACTAGGAGTATGATGCGAAAACAAAGAGGAAAACATAGAGCAGAAATACGTACATAGGGATACGTACAACTCGGAGGGGATTAGAAGAAGAGGAGCCAGATGCAATGGCATGCAAACTTGCATGGAAATAAATTAACATATACGTCAGAATAGGCCGATGAAAGGGGAGGGCCAAGGCGAAACGCCGAGGCCCACACATGTTGTCATCGTTGTATTTGTCAACACAAGCTCACCCACAATGGATGGACAACGTAGTCGTATGAGCGTAGTAGAACAGATTAGTGGAAGTTTCTTCCGTTGTTGTTGTTGTTGCTGTTAGCACTCCTCACCATCGCTTCTAACATACGCATTACCTCTTCTTCTGTAGGAGGTCTACCCCCGTTCACATTGAAAGGGAAGGGGGAAGATGGAAAGGGGGAGGAGGGGGAGGGCGATGAGCCGGAGGAAGATTCCTGCTCGTTTGCTTCGTAGTGTTGTCTGCCATGCTCGTCTAGTCTGAACCTCCTAAGGTGCTCGAGTGGTTCGGTTCCTGTGGCCTTCACTGAAGCGAGCGCAGCCTCAAAGTCAGCCCACGAAACTTTGCGGGGAGTGGGGAACGAAGGCTCCGAGGGGACGGCGGGAATTTCGATTGGAACAGAGAGGCCTGGGCCGAGAAGACCCCGTTCCCTCTCACTCTTCTCCTCCACCATGCGAGATATCGAGGAAAGGAATACCTGAAGCTGTTGCTGGTTCCTAAATGCGCTCGTTCCAGGAAGAGAGACAAGGGCGGGGGGGGAAGTGACGACAAAGCTTGCTTGGGAATTGACTGAGAGGGCAGATAGATGCCCACGACCGATGGGGCGGAGGGGGAGAAGGGCACGTTCTTCACGAACAGACAGTCCTGGGTTTCTACTTCAGGGGAAGAACGGAGGTGATGCACGATATCCGAAAACGATAGGGGGAAGTCGGAGGGAGAGAAGGAGAGGGCGGCGGAGGAAGACGAAGAGAGAGGAGAGGACTCTCCGCGCTGCCTAAGTAGAGCTCTTCTCCTCGCTTCCTCTGCCTTTGCCTTCTCCCTTTCCTCAACCTTGGCTCTGTGGGCCATCACTTGCGTCCTATATACCTGCATAGACTCCCTCACAGGACACATCACCGCATACCTCACCATCTCCTTCAGGTCACTTCCGGAGTACTTGTCAGTGCGGATTGACAGCTTGTCAGTAACAGTAGAGAGGGGTTCTTGAGTGTCTACACCCTTGAGGATGACTTGGAGGATCGTCTTCCTCTCCTTCGCGTCAGGGAGGTCAAAGAGGAACTGGCGAGGGAGACGACGGAGAATAGCTGGGTCAATATCAAAAGGTCTGTTGGTGGCAGCCAATACGACAACCGGGGCAACTACCCCTCCTCCTCCTCCTCCTCCTCGTCGTCCTCTCTGCTGCTTGAGAGAGAGAACCGACTCTCCTGAGCGGTCTCTCTCTGTCCCCAGGGTTTGCTCCGATTGTCTTCCCTCCTCGCCCTCACTTGGGAACCTATTCCGTCCCACTGCGCCATGAACTCTCCCTTCAGAGTAGAAGAGGCCTCGTTCTCTCCGGATCCTCCTCTTGCACCTACAAAGTGAAGAGCAAGAGACGAGAAGTAAAGGAGGGAGGAAAGGCAATGGTGCGAGAGAGATAGACGGTGAGTTAGGGTAAGGGAGAGAGATATGCCGATTAGAAGGGAAAACACATGGAGGTGAAGGCGAGGGAATCTATGACGCACGGATGAAATAAAAACAACAACTACGAACAAAGGAGAAGGGGGAAGAACAGAAACAACGTGTACAAGGAAAAGGGAAAGGGAGAGGGAAGGAGGAAAGGGAGAAGGAAGGAGGAAAGGGAGAGGGAGAGGGAAAGAGGAATGGGAGATGATGATGATAGAGCAAGGGGGTGGAAAAGGAAGCAAAGGAGGGAGAGAGAGGGAGAGGAAGGGAAGGAAGAAGGGAGAGGGAGAGGAAGGGAAGGAGGGAGAGAGGAGAGGGAGAAGGAAGAGACTTACCGAGAAGAACATCGATTTCATCGACGAAAATGATGGAGGGAGCACACTTCCTAGCTAGAGAAAACACAGCACGTACCAACTTCTGACTGTCTCCATACCTTGAGACGAATACGAAGAGGAAAAAGAGACACACAAGAAACCAAACGAGAGTCAAAGCGGAACGGAAGTAGAATCATGGGGAGTGAAGGGGAGTCAGAGGGGACGGAAAGTGGAGCCGAAGAGGAATGAAAAAAGGAATCAAAGGGGAATGGAGAAGGAATCATAGGGGAATGGGGAAGGAATGAATGGGGAATGGGGAAGGAATCAGAGGGGAATGGAGAAGGAACCAAAGGAGAGGAGGAAGGAGAAGAAGGGGGCAAAGGGAAGGACGAGAAAGCGGGGAGGGAAGGAAGAGAAGCGGGAGAGGGAATGGGGAGAAAGGGAGACGTATGAAGAGAGTTAGGAGACATCAGTAGTGACATGAGACGTGTTATTAACACTGAAAATAGACGTAATTGAGGTGCAAAAGCCTAGCTGTAATCTAGTATATGCACAGCACAAAAGCGAATGCACTGTGCGGATACGTGTGCACGATGTCTATATGTGAGCATGCATAGACATGTGTATGTTTTGAGTTCTTGTCTCACCACTTGCTCTCCATAGTTGAGAAGTTAACCGGAATGAACGTTGCTCGACACTCCTTCGCAATCGCTTTCGCAATCATCGTCTTCCCCGTTCCAGGGGGACCGTAGAACAATACTCCTGTCAATCGCAACAAAGAACACGCATACATATATATGTGCATATAGATATACACATTAGCACGCATTGTTAGCCGATGCATCTTTTCCTTTTTTTTTTTCCCTTCCCTTCGTTCTGTCTTCGTTTCTTTTGTTTTGATACAGATATTTTTATGACAGAAGAGAGTGATTGCGTACCCTTGGGAGGAGAGAGAAGGGACGCGAGTGAAGGGGATGACTGCGCCAGTCCAGCAAATACGTGTGGCTGTTGGATGGGTAGGAGGACGGTCTCCCAAAGAGACTCCTTGATCTTCGAGAGGCCTCCGATGTCTTCTAACCTAACGTCGATATCGTGAGGCAAAACCATATCCGACAGAATAGTCATCTCGAAAGAATTCAACTGCAGACGGTAGTCGTAGCTCCTCGTCAGCTCCTGAATCTTCCTCTCTATGTACTGCTTCTTCTTCTCTACCTCAATGCTGTCGGCTTCTCCCTGCTCTCCCCCTGTCTGTGCATTCAACACTGCCAGACTCTTGTTCACCATCTTGTACGTCATGTAGCTACTCGTCGAACATCCAGTGGCCCGTGCGAAGCCAAATAATATCCGTATCAATCAGATTATTAACAGTGTTTGCAATGTCTACATTCTAATCCCCTTTCCAATCTGTATTCTGTTCGTAGTCACTCAGCCTCAGTTACACTATGCCCCCTACGCTTTTGGTTATAAATCAAGTATCATACCACCCAAATGAACGCATCATGACAACGCATAGTATGCATCTTTCTGTCCCTATTTCATTTACATGTGTATGGGGAAGACACAAAACAAAGGACAAAGAGTTGCGACTTACACAGGGATAGCGACAAGAGCCAAGTCTACCAACACCTGTCTCCAGGACTTGTTGTGATACACGTGAATGGAATCCATCACCACTTATCAGCTTGCAATCTTCACGTATACTCAAACGTGAATGTTAAGGTATGACGCCGTGGAACGACTTGATTAAAGAAGGACATATTCAGCATATATAATTGATGTGTAAGCAAAGGTTTCTGTAGTCAGAAAACACAAGAATAATGGAAAACAACAAAGAACGAATGAAATACTATAAACATGCAGGGCTACTTTGAACAATCATAGAAATATTAGTTCAAGCGTACGTTCAATTTTACACATTCTTGCTTGAGCAAGACTGAATGTTCTCAAACTGAAGAGTTCAGTAGCGAAGACAAAATGCAACAGTAATGGATACTGTTTGATATGTCTAGTGAGAATTAGTAACTTTCGAATAAAGTTTCTACACACATATTTATAAACTGTACAGACATACAAAAATGGTATGCTATTCATATTTGAAAAGCATTTCCTGTGCAATTGAAAGATCTCAACACGGAGACTATTTGAAATAAAAATAGGAGATAAAAAAATAAACAAACAGAAATCACAGTTCATGATAAGAGTATACGTCATGCACAGGGTGAATAAACATATATTCTCATATACCGAAGATACAATGTCAAAACCTTGTTTTTTTAGTGAATGTATCGCATGCGTTTGGGAGAGGGCTAGATTTTTTTCTTTCTCTCATCTGGAGGTTGTAGAGAACAAAGTCACAAGTTCGAAGCGAGTGGGATTTATCGGGCACACTCTTGAAACAATGATTTCGAAAATGTATACGTGAGTGTGCATTTATTAGCTTGCTTTCCTGTTTCTCTGTTTTTAGAGTTCAAATTGCGTGTTCTTAAGAGTTATTCACAGTCGAATTACCTCAGTCCATTTATCTATAATACTCTTTTTTCAATAGCCTTCTTATCAATGATTATTAATAATTATTATGAAAATTGGTCCGTATGTTAACTTGTTTCGAACATACGATATTTTTGTCTGCCACACTCTTCACATATTACAAATTTTGCTGAAGATTGCGTCACTCTTTTCTATTTTGTTCGGTTTTGTTCCGCTTTTCTCTCCCCTCTCTACATTTTCATGGATCGTTTTTAATACTGACTCTAACAAATTCTCCAATACAACCGTACAAACGTGTTCGTGAAATGACAGCAGAGGCTTCCCAGTTTCTAAACACTTTCTTCTGCGGCCTGCAATATTATAAATAGGAAACAAAAATGTCCCAGGGTGATGAATTCGCAAAGGCTCTTCTTATGAAGGAGTTCAGACACTTGACCAAGGTCAGTTCGTGCACACGCACTGCTCTACCCGGATGATATCATTTATTTCTGTATTCAGTTCTCAATTCTGCTTTTCTTGGCGTAAAGTGTGTTTATTAATTATCATGATTACATGTGAATCGACTATCTTGTTGGATTAATTTTGTATCATTATTTTCTATTCATTTTTGGCACGCAGAACCCCGTTGATGGATTTTCTGTTGGCTTGGTCGATGACGACATCTACAGATGGAATGTTTTGATGTCTGGGCCTGACGACACTGAGTACGAGGTACGTGATATTTCGGTTGATAGAATAGGCGTTCATTTCTCTATGTAGATGTAAATCCATGATGTTTTGTTTGACATATAGCATATCAATTCTTTCTCTTTTGCGATTCCCCTCATCCTTGTACCTTTGTTCCTCCTTTCCATATCTTACCAATCTTTCCCATACCCTTGTCCACTCTTTTCTGTTTCTTTTGCGGCCTTCTCTCCCTTGCATCTCTCCCTTTCATCTCCCCCTTTCATCTTTCCCTTTCATCCCCCCACTACATCCACTCTTATCTCTTCTTCCCTTCTCCCCTTCTTCCCTTCTCCCCTTCTTCCCTTCTCCCCTTCTTCCATTTCCCCCTTCTACTCCTGACTCTCCCACACTCGCACTTCCCTGCGCGTTTTCGCTTTCTCACTTTCCCTTGCGTCTCATTTGATATTAATTCTCTCTCGCTCGATGAACTTCAGGGAGGGTTCTTCCCCTGCACCCTTACCTTCACTAAGGAATACCCCAACAAACCTCCCGTCATGAAGTTCACCACTCCTGGCTTCTGGCACCCCAACGTCTACACCGATGGAACCGTCTGTATCTCTATTCTTCACGAGGCCAAGGAGGATGCATTCAATGAGCAGGAGAAGCTTTCAGAGAAGTGGAGACCTATCCTCAACGTAGGAAATACCCGCTCGTACACACGCAAACTGCCCCATTCAACGCTACGTCACCACTACACACACTACAACTACTTCATGACATTGTTTCTATTAGAGCGTGTAAGTCCGCCACATCATTCTTCGCTAACTTATGTTTTTATCTGATCCATTCCTTTCTTCCCCGCCCCTCTTCTCTTTCTCTTCTATGCTCGACCATTCATTTGCGTTCCTTCCCCAGATCGAGGCGGTGCTCGTGTCCGTACAGTCGATGCTTTCTGAGCCTAACTTCTCCTCTCCCGCCAACATCGACGCTTCGGTTGAAAAAAGAAACAACCCCGAGGAGTACAAGAGGAAAATCAGAGCTCTCGTGAGAAAGAGCATCGACAGCCTATAGGCGCATTGAACCATGTGCATATTCTCCACGAGAGCAACTAATATAAGCGTATTGTGTGTGATCGTGTGTATTCGATGAGTGTGCCGATATGTGCATGTTAATATAGAAGTACTTGCACTCGTTCGCATGGGTAAAGCGCCTTTGACAGTGCTTGGTATCCATATTGATCTCACACTCAGCGGTGCACTTAATATCATATATACATTACTATCACAGCTCTGCTCTTCCTCAGTTCGCTCACTTCCCATTGTTCAAGACCCCTAATCATCTCTTCCCTTTTCTCTCATCCCCGTGTTCGGTTTAGTACGTATCCGCATTTCTTTTGTCTGTTTGCCATTCCCTGTTTCCACACCCTTCCTCCTTTCCTTCCTTTCCTCCTCCACATCTCTGCGCCGTATAGTGCAACACGTCTAAGACTGTTGCTGCGTTATAACATTTTTAACCTGTATCTCACTCCCCCTATAATTTATCTCTTACATTTCTTTGTTCACACTTATAACGTTCAAATTTGTTAGATCGTCATTATTATCCTTCGGTCTTTCCCTTTCTCTTAGTACATCTACACAGTAGATTCTACATTGATTTGCACGTTTGAGTGTGTAGCAATACTTAAATAATGTAAATAAACAAGTAGAAGCCCACAAACACAACTTCAAACTCGCGTATACACCTAGTAATAAATCACACGAGATGAAAAAGGGAAGAGTAATTAGTACTGAACAAGAACAGGTTACAACTCAAAAGTGTTGGGGGAATATGAATATAAGTTGCATCTGTCACCAAATGTGTGTGATATAGTAAACTGATCAAGTTTATTTGCGTTAACCAACTTAAGCCTCAGTGAAGAGAGTTCTGTGGCAGAGTCCACAGTAGTAGCGGTTTCTGTGGGTGGCCATGAAGGATCCAGCTCCACAGGTAGGGCACTCAATACGGGTGTTGGAGACCTCGTCTCCCTCAACCTTGTAGTAGTTGAGGACGCGCATCTTGACCTTCTTGTTCTTGTGGGCGATCTTCTTGGGCTTGGTGTAGACTTTCTTCTTCTTCTTCTTTCCAGCTCCTCGAGGTCAAGGGTGATGGAAAGAGTGGCTCCAGCCTCAACGGTCTCCAAGGCGAAGGAGTCCTCGAGCTCCTCTCCGTTGTAGGAGACACGAGAGTCGACCTGGGAAAGCTTCTGCTTGAGGGAGGCGACGGTGTCGTTCTTGGACACATCCACGGCGGTGGTGCGGTTCAAGGACTGTGGAGAAAACAAGGAAAGAGTTTGAAGAAAGCATAAGCGACAATAAGTTAATGATTTGTTTCGCGTGATAAATATATGTGATGCATTTTGTATAATACAGAAATTATATCATAGTAACAACGTTGATGCATATGTAATCGAAGAAATAAACATACCTGGACGAAAATCTGCATCAGTTCCTGTTGAGATGAGAACAGCACAATTACATGTTCCGGAATATTTCAGGAAATATAGTTCGTAGAATATAGTTAGAATACATTATATATCATGAAGTGTTTGTTGTTTGGCATTGAAATAATCCGATACGGGAGTTAAGCAAATTTCTACACTCCTATGACAATATAAAATGGTTAGGTGAAAATATCTCTACATGCGGATATTTATTTACAAATTGTAAAAACATGTTATACTGGCACAGTATGTATGTACCTTATTTTAAATATGATCATGTTTGAAAATATGATCAACATATAGCTGGTTTTCATTTTAATAAAGTGTTTAATTTCCTTCAGTGAATAAAATATGTTTTGATAGCAATAGGTCCTACTAAGCAAGATGGACAATAACAATAATTACTCTTGCAGGTGAGCCCAAACTATTATGCTATAGAAGTTTACATAATAAAAAAGGAAATAGCATATTACTTCATTGAGTGAGTTGTGAATAAATAAGATTGTTTAAAGGGCACTGAACTCAGAGCTTGACCTCGAACGCAGCCACCCAGTCCTTGACGACCTGAATAAGATTTTCCCGTTCATCGGTGTGAGCATTCTTGCATAGAGCCCCAGTCTCCCATTTTCCCTTAGGGAGTTTATCAGTGGAGTTGAGGGGGTCGTGAGCAGGGTTCTCTTTCTGGGCGATAGCGGTAACGTGCTTCATGATTATGTCCTTCACCACCTCCTGGTCCTCGATTCCGTTGAGAAGAAAGCGGAGGTCCTGGATCTCGCTTTGGGAAGCACCAATATCTTTGCCAGTCAGACCGACTTTGGCAAGGTCAATTCCAGTGATGGACGCAAGGGGTGACGAGGGGGCAGAGTGAGTGGACGCGGCGTAGAGGTGGAGGGTGTAGCTCCGAAGGAGAGGAGGTTGGGGTTGGAGAAGAGGAAGGAAAGGAAGAGGTAGTAGTAATGCAAGAGTACGCTTCCAACAGGGTTCACCTGATCTACCTCCTTCATTGTCAGGTTCCAGTTGGGTCTTACGGAGGCCAACGCACGTTCCAGGTCGGAGGAGGAGGAGGAAGAGGAGGACGAAGGAGATACGATAGGAGAATTCATGTGGTTGGTAAGGTCGTTCACGACAGGCATCGCCTTGACCTTCGAAGTGAAGGACAAGGCTGTGTGAGGGGTGATGGAAAGGGGGAGGAAAGATGAAGAAGAGAATCAGAAATGGGAGGGAGATAGAGCGAAGGGCAGAAAAGAAGATGGGGAAGGAGAGACAGAAGACAGAAGAGAAAGAAGCAAGTGTTAGAAACCAAAATGAACGAGAAAGTTAAATCAAATGCAGTCCAAACATAGGAATAAACAAGCGAACGGAAATGAAAAGGAAGTGCGTGTGTGTGCATATGTGTGTGACTGCTTGTTTCTGTTTGTGCATATAAGCATATTCAGATTTGTATACAAGTGTATGTGTATGTATATATAGTGGCGTACATTCAACGACATTCTGAAGCGTGTGCAGTGCAGCGTCCTCATCGTAGACCCCCTCTTTGTTTTTTGGGATGTACTGGAAGGCGGAGGAAGAGGGAACTGAGGGAGGGGGAGAGAGGAGAAAAGCAATCCGAGATGTGGTTGTATTGAAGGCCGTCAGAAACTGCCAAGATCAGCGCATGAGACACCGACAACACCGCATGGATACAAGAACCACTTTTACTCGTGAATCTGCCCGTGACTGTGTGGTCAGTAAAAGAGGAAGAGGAAGGTGGGGGGAGGAGGAGTACGAAAGACAAATAGGAAATAGTGGGGAGGTATGCATTTGTTGAAGGAAAAAGAGTTAGCGGCATTTCATAAAGCAGAGTGAAAGCGAACGAGTAAGAGAGAGAATAAGCGGGGCAATGGTAGAATGGATTGAGCATCTCGTATGAGCGAAACGTGCAAATAAACGAATGCGCAGAGTGTACGAATCATTGAGTGCATGAATCAAAAAGTGATTGTTATACGCAATTCATGGTATACCTATATAGATGGCGTCCACTAGCCCCTTCAACGCCTTCGCCCTTTCACTTCCCAGGGAGCGTCTTTTGGGCGATAAGGAAGCCGCATAAGGAGGGCCAAGGCTTTGAGGGGAAGGAGGGAAGCGGAGGCAACAGCATCGCAAGTGTCAGCGTCGGTGGAGGAGAGCTTGAGGGAGTCTGAAGACGAAGCATTTTCATCAGCGACTGTAACTTGGTGTTCTTATCTTCGTTCTTCTTTCTTCTTCTTCTTGTCTGCCTTCTTGGTCTCTCCTCCTTCTTCTTCTCCTCGACTATAGCAATGTTGTTCTCTTGAATCATCTGCTCCTCGTCACCTTCCTTCCTAGTAGATCTGAGTTTCTTCCTTGAGGAGAACGTCCATCACATCGGGGGGAGATAATCTCCTGCACTGCCTTTCCGTTCACAATGGCCTTTCTTTCCCCACAAGGGGGACAGCGTATCCGTAGTAAGGGGAGAGGAAGGAGGAAAGGAAAAAATTCCCGGCGAGGGAGGAGTGACGGTCAAGGTAGAAGGAGTGGGAGAGGAGGAGATTGACAAAAAGGATCAACACCGACGAGGTACACGAGGAAGAGTAAGGAAGAGAGGAAAGAGAGAGGGAAGACGGCGACGAACGCGCAGACGAAATAGTTTTCCTTGTTTTTGAACATGTACGCACATTTCTCGACGAATTCGGTCACCTCATTCTCCGTCCTTTCCCTTCCCCTCCCTTCTGAAACACTCTCTCTGCGTCAGTCTGGTCCTTCCCTCTCCCTTCTGAGAACTCGTTTTCGACGAGAAGAGGGTCCCACGACCGAGCGCCCTCTTCTCTCCTCCTTTGCCTCTTTCTCTGTCTCTCTCTCTCCCACGTTCGTCGCTATCGTCCGCTTCATCTGCAAAATGGAAGGGTGGAAGTGGATGAGGATGGTTGGGTGGGAGGAGGGAGAGGAGTGACGAGGGGGAAAAGAAGAGGGTCTGCTGCTGGTACCCCCGTGGTCTGGTCTGGAACTTCTCATCGAATGTCGTCTCTCTCTCAATTCCACTGCGTAGGGGGAACAAGATGAGGAAAGCGAGCGCTCCCTCTTCGTTCTCTGAACCCCGTTGGCGCGGTGATTTTGGGACTCTTTGTGCTGTGCACTGCGTCCGCTGGGAGGTCGAGGAGGGTGCTCTGGAAGTGCTGGGGGGGTAGAGGGGCGAGAGAGCGGCGAAATGTGGATGGTGTTCTTGGGGTGAGATGTTCAAATCCTCGATAAAGAAGGACGATGAGCGCAGAGGGCGAGCAGGAGTGGAGGGCGGGAGAAGAGAGGAAGGTGGGAAAGAGGGGGAGGTGGAGGAAGCGGGGCGGCGGGGAGGAAGAAGGGGAGATGAGTCCGTTGTTCCGTTGAGAACGTCCGAAACTCGGGAAGAAATAATATCAGAGGATTCGAGGACGAAGACAAGTGTGAGTGTGAGGGAGGAGGAGGAAGAGGGAGAGGGGAGAGGAAGAGGAAGAGAAAACAGCATTGTTGAACTAGTGTTCTGCTTTCCAGGTATCTCAATAGGCTCGTCCTGTCCTCATCCCACCTCGGGGGCTCTCCTGCCCCCTCTTGCCTCTCCCTCCTCTTTCCTCTCGCTTTCCTTTCTAGCGAATCGAGCACTCCCACACAAGTAAAGGAAAGGGATCTCGTGGAGAAGGAGAAAGAGAGGGGGGGAGGGGGGAACGAGGGTCTTGGAGATACGAAACAAGAGGGGGAGGGATCGGTCAGAGACCTGGAGAAGCAGAAGGAGGACTGTGAAGATGGGGTGGGAGTTAGCGAGCTGAGTGTGTGAGAGGCTGTGGTGCATGCTGGTTTGTGGTTGAGCTGTTGGGTTGGGGGAATCGTGGGTGGGGTAGGATGGAGAGAGAGGAGGGAACGTTGGTATGAGTCCCACAGAAAGATCAGGAGCATCGCCAGAGCGCGTTTCTCACTTAAGCATTTCTCATTTCCTTCCTGTAATCCCTCTCTCCCTCCGCTCACCTTTCTCAGGGGGAGAATCAAGGGGTGATATCAAACGAAGATGCACTTCTGACTCTTGCCCCGTGGGGTAACCTGGGGAAATAAAGACGTCGAGAGGTGGTGAGAGGGGGTGAGGAAGACGAGGCTGAAGGAGTGAGGAGGCGCTGGACGATGTTTGTGTGTGAATATGGAAAAATATATGTGTGAATATGCATGTATGTGTGTATGTATATGCATGCGTATGCATCTATGTGTCTACACATGTCAGTGCGCTCCTATGTATATATGTGTTTATATCGCATGTGGAGTGAATGTGTCTGGCAGCGAACCCTGGCCCTGACGACTCTGAAAGGATCATCTCTCTGAAGTGGGGAGTGATTCCGTTGCTGCAGGTTCAAGCTCCCAGGCCTGTGAGCCCCGTGCGGATATTATAAAACAAAGCGTTGAGGGTGAGTTCCTTTCTGCCTGAGTCTTCAGAGGGGATTCCTCGAATTGGAAACCTGTGGAATCTAAGGTTCACCCCTTGGGGTTCCTGTCGGTATTTGGTCAAATAGTTTGAACGTACGTGTTCAAATGTTTTGCTTTTTGGTAGACTTGAGCACGCCTTC